>PVJO010010547.1:0-63747 GCA_004026905.1 Hystrix cristata
TTTCCAAACAGACAGATGATTTGATTAAAAATAGTCTAACATGTGCAGCGTCGTGGACTGTATGGTTTAGTAGTTAGTTTACATCAACCTTTCAGTGGATTTGAATGCTGTAATCAGAATTCACACCCCAGGAGTACTCAAGTTAGCACAGTAATCAGAACTCTTACATTTTAGAGATAGCTAAGAGTTTCTGTGTTCATTGTATTTGTTCAAAGCCAAAGATTTTCTAAGTATCATAATAACATGAGCAATGAGTTCTTTTAGTTAGACTTGTAAATTAGCTTAATAGATATAAAAACTGGCTTTCCTTGATGATCTTTATGTACAGCTTGGTCAAATGAAAAGATAAAGAATGAGGACAAGTCTCTCTTTTATATGAAAGGGGCACAAAAATCCCGACTTGACGCCCTATGAATGACATCTAAGGCTTTGGCCCCAGAGTCTGGATATCTGGTAGGAGTAAATGGTTGCCTAACTCTGCCTGTGGAAATATACAGGATCTTGCCTTTTGAACATTGTTGCTTCTGCCTTCAGTGAATCTTTCAATGCAGTTAGCAATCTAAAAACCAAGAGCCAAAATTTTGAGCTTTTGAAAAGGGTATATTAACTGTTTAAGAATACTTCATAATACATGTTTTAAAATAGATATATGTAGTAAAATTTTATTAAGCATCACATTTTAAACTTTTGCTATCATTTTTGAGAGAGAGTGTCAAATTGGTGTAAGGTAGGCATCAATTCTGGGCTTTATACAAAGACAAAATTTGGCCTGGTAGAAAGGTTGGTAGAATTGATTCTTGAAAGGCAGAAGTAAAAGCTAAGAAGAGTACCTCTGTTTTTGGATTAAGTAAAATTTATAGGTGTTTAGAGATTAAACTGGGGATTAACAAACAGGATAAGTTAAGGTAGGCACACTATAGAACACCTAAAATATACTTTAGATCCTGAAGCATCATTGAATATTTACAAATATTCTGAGGTTGCCTGTCAAATTGGTTAATAATCAAATGACAGGAAGTTGTTAAGACTTGGATGAGAAATAAATTTTCAGGATCTGTGAAAATTCCTTCATTAGATTCTGGAGTACAAGTAATTTAGATGATTTCCTGAGGCTGTCCAATGCTGTCTACCATTTTACTCAGTAATTGTAAAACACTATCAGTATATTTAGGCTAAGACTGCACACACATATTTATGAATAATTTGTTTACTTGAATGTTAAGAGATACTTATTTTATTTAGAAAAATTAACAGTACAAAAGAATATATACCAAGGCCATGTCTTTGTGATTTTTAAGAAAAATCAATAGTCAGTGATATGCTTTCCTTTAAAAACAATTTTTCTTTTGTTATATGAAAGGAATGTTTAAGAATATTTATTTGCATTATCTTCTGAAATAATGGTTTTAAGATCATGAAATCTATATAATTTTATCAGGATATTTTAAAGAACTTTACAGTTATTAAACTCTAAAATTTGATCTGATTTCTTATCACCAATTACAAACATTATATTTAAAGTCATTCAATTCTCAAGCAAATTCAAGGAGGCTCACAGAATTACAAAATTTCTCAGGATAGTTACATTTGTATACCTCTTAGAAATTGTAAATACCAGAGAGTTTCAAAAATATTTGAGATTTTCTTTGTTTAGCTTCCCCATTGGGTAATTCAACCTTAGAAATAAAACATAAAAGAATTTGTCAACTGATTTGTGAACATCCTCTGAAATCATCATACTTCATGTTCAGCAATTTAAAGCTTTCCGGTAGTATTTTTTCTTAAATAGTTTGATAATGTAATTTTATACTGTGCAATATATAATACGTTACACTCAAAATTCTGCATGAAATAAAAATAGAGAAAGCAATCCCCAATTCATTTCATAAAGCTATTATAATCATGAAAACAAAAAATGCCAGAAAAAGCAAGCTGGAGTTGGCAACACATCAAAATAATACAAATTATCACAACCAAGTAGAATTTTGCCTAACAATGAATTTTAAGAATTAATGCCGTGTATTCGTTAGCCTGAACCTCCATCTGGCATCCTACCTTGAAATCGGTGAGGTCAAGATTTCTTTCCAATACATTGCCCCAAAACCAGCCTCACCTCTCAACCTCGTTTCTTTGCAATAAAGGGGATTAGTATTTATTTGGGGATCTTGTTCATGTTTTATCCCAGACCTCCTTGTTTGTGTCCAGGATGTGAATGACACAATCTGTGCTGTTATGCTTAAATTATCCAAAATGATTAAGTGCACAACAGTTATAAAAATAGGCAACGGAATGTCTGTTGGAAATCCAAGTACAGTATATAGACCGCTTTATCCCAGGTTTCCTGGGGCATTCTTTGTTTAATATTAAATGTCTACGTTCTCGGAAACTGCATTCTTAGGATAATGATTCTTGGTTACCCGTGTGTGTGTGCGTGTGTGCGCGCGTGTGTGTGTTTCTCTATTTATAAGTTGGTCCGTGTATTCTTTATATTTACTTTGTTTAAAAGTAATGGTAGGATAGAAATGGGGAGGCAGATGTAGCTAGGAATAGGAAAATAAAGGAATATGCATTCTTAAGTCTGAATGGAGACACAAAACTGAGGGATAATGACATCAAAGGAGTAGAGAATGGCGTTGGGTGTCCAGACATCTGTTAGTCTTTATCGTGGGCCAGAACAAGAAGAAATGATTCAAACTAAAGAACAACTCCTTGACATAGCAGAAGAGACTCCATCACTGTTTGTAAAACTATCAGTGGGTCTAGATCTCAGAAGCTCAGCATGCAGAGATCTGGAAGAAAGGGGTTTCCAGAAGGACTAATATTCATTTTGACTAATATTCATTTGACTAATATTCATTTTGAACCAATAACTTCTTAGATCTACTAAATGTATCTGACGTTTCCCCTAGTGAAAATACTTTAAGTCTGAAATCTATGGTAGATGACTTCTAATCCTAAATTCCTATGTCCTGTTGGACAGACCTCCATAAAATCCTCTTCCACTTAGATCACAGTGACTCAGTAATGGCTAGGGACAACTGTGTAGGTGACAAGTGCATTTACAAAGAGCAGTGGTGACACAGGAGTGAAGCTGTCAGAGGTATGAGGTGGCACGAGAGATTGTTTGTATCCAGATATTCACGGCAGTAGGTATAAACTGCTAATGAACTGCTAGAACCAACACTCAGACTATTGGCCTGGAGGTCTAATGTCACCAACACTTTTTCTGTTGGCCTCATAAACATCATTCTTCCTATTCACATGAAGAGAAGATCTGTAAAACTCAAATATTTCACCACTTCCCAGCTTTAGAGAATGTTGGTGAGATGAACCCTCCTGTCAGGCTGAGAGAGCAGGCTGTTCTCAGCAAGAGGACAGAGTCTGGGAGGATGGCATTGTGGGTAAACCGGACAGCTTGCCAGCAGCCCCGGATCACAAAGCAGCAGGGTGAGCTCTTCATGTAAAGCACGTTCTAAGACTGTCAGGCACAATCACATTCAAATATAAAAATCAAAACTTATTCCAGGGCCAATTAAATTAAGTATGGTTATGAAGTAATGTGACAGGTTTTCACAAACATGCTGGGATGTGTATGCCAGGATAAACACCTCCTTTGAAAATATTTACTTCCTTCAATGATACTTCTATGACCCAGAATTTTCTTTTGAGAAAATACCGTAAGATTTTAATACTGTTTTTAAAAGAAAAATACCAATCTTGATAATCTTCATCTAATTTACCTATTGACATTGTTCAAATCCCCATATCAAGTCTGAGCAAATCTGCCTTTGTACAATCAATGACTCACTCTAAAGCAGAGATTTTCAGCCTAACACTCTTGGAATTTGGTGCTGAATTATTCTTTGTTGAGAGGAGATTGATTTCTTTATAACAACATCTGTAGCCTCTGCTTTTGATACAGTAGTGTACACCCTAATTTTTGGTTATGATAACCAATTCTGTCCTTAGTGCAAAATTTACTCCTTGTTTAAAATTCCTGCTGTAATAGAACAACTGTTTTCTTTATGAAATATAAAACTATTAAACATGTCAGCACTCTGATGAGGAAATAGGGGCAGATCTGGATCTATCTATGTCTCTATCTATCTGACATGGTGGACAAAATATTTCTAATTAGGTGCAAAAATGAATATTTATTTAGAAAAAAATTACAGTCCCATAAAACACAAGTTTGAAGTTATTGACATATACCATAAATGCCACATGAGCTAAAAATTATTCTTTTGTTGATTCATAGGCTGGTACACATCTGTAATATATTATTTTAAATTTTTCAGTGGCATATTTGATATTTTTGACATCTCGTCATATGGCAATGATTTTTATTTTATTTGGTAAAGAGATAATAGAAAAACAGGCAATACTTCCTTTTTAGTAGGCTTCTTTTCTTTTATGTAGATATTTTCAAAGTTAAGAACCTTAGGACATATTCACATTGCAATACGACTTCTACTTCACATTTATCTCATGAAGCTGGGTGAGTTAGTACAGCTGGCTAAGGAATTCCTGGCACTTACTCCTCTATCTGTATGGTTAGTAATACCTTAGTTATACACACAAGTCAGTAGAAATCATCATGCATGTTTGAATTTTGGTGTGTCCAGAATATTTTCTATTTCTAGTGACTAATTATTCTTGCATGAGGAGAAACTGTTTCATATGATTTAGGTATAACCTATAATCTCAGGATAGGCACATAAACCAGGACATGGAATTGAAATCCTTCAAATGCCCAATCTAATTGGTATCAGAATGAGAAATTCTTGCAAGTAGATAGGAACATCATTGGAAATCTGAGGGTCTTAATATGTAAAATCTTTTTTCTATCTAAGTTCAATACTAAAAGGGAGGTATACACAAGGTTATTCCTTTTTCTTCATGCCTGGTTCCAGAAAAGAGTAACCAGAAGGATAAAAAGAAGTCAGGAATGTTACCATGTTCTAATCACACTGAGCACTCGGAGGCCTCTCATTAAAGCAAAGACAAAACAAGCGCCCAGAATAATGGATGCTTGGATTCCACACAGCATAGGTATCTGGGTTACGAGCCTACTAATAAAACAGACATTGTCAAATGCTGATGCTGCCTTTTAAATCAGATGGCAGAAACAATAGAAAAAGACACAGGAGAGATAATCCCTGGACTTAGGCCATAAAAGTGATACATTTTAAAGTAGCATGCCACCAAGACTCAATCTCAATCAATTATCCACGCATACTGCTGTCAGTCTTTGATCAGATAATTGGGTTGTGATGTGTCAAGAAGAAAATGGCTTTATGTTCTATAAAGTAGTATGTAAATTAAATCACCTGTTCTGATTCTAATGCATAGACAATCATGCAAATACCAGTTAAGTGAATCATCTTAGTGCAAAAAGGATATATGGTGAATGTGGGGATATCCATCAAATTAAGAAGAGAGGAATGATTACTTCGTTGCTGACAATATATGTTATTTAGAAAATCGTAAAAGTTGCTCAGAGTGTTTCCCCTAAGTTTTTACCTATGGCATTCACTTGACATGAAGCCTAATTATAGCGCAGTCTGATTATATTGAGAAGTCACCAACTTTAATATGAATCATAAGATGTATGGACAATGAGTATCAATTCTGTGAACAGATGTGTAACTTCACGTTATTATTCTTCACCACAAATTCTAGCCATCTTTTTCCCATCAAACATTACTCAAATTCTATCATTATACTGTGGTCCAAAAGGTATTTCTGGGTGGAAATTCATGGCAACAATAGGTTGCATTTATTTGTTTTCCTTCTCTTAGGAATCAAATTTCTATGCTTTTGTGTTCTATTTTGTCGAGTGTTCTGTTTTATTAAAAGCTGGAAGCCTAGTCTATATAATTTCTCCATCAGAACTGGCAGTGGACGATCTAACAAGTGACGTAAATTTTTAAAATCTTTTACTTTTTAATTCCTAACACTTAAGTATTTCTTTTTATCTACTTTTCTTTTATCATTCTTACATTTTTGTTTTATAATTTCTTGTTCCATTTTTAAGAGTTGGATTAATTTATTAATAAATTTCCTGGAATGTTCTAAACATTAATTTATGAATTATTAATTTATTTCCTGGAATGTTCTAAACATTTTGTCATTTTATCATTTTAATTTATGCACACTAAAATTATTTTCTGGATGTTGGCTATTTTTCTTACTATTACAATTTTTTCTATATGTTTAAGGATTTTTTTCAGACTCATTTTGATTTTGGAGTGTTTTTAGTAAGAGTTTAGAGTTCATGATTAATCTCTCCTTCCTGACTCATTCCTTTGTGGTGTATATATGATGTACCCCACTTCCAACTAACAAATACTCTTTGTCTCAAATCAGCCTTCTGGTGTTTCTTGTCCACAACCAGGTCTGATTTGACTTATTTGAGAATTGCTATGCTATGAAGAAAATAATAATATTGCAAATTTAGCTGCTGAGTTTTGGGACTATGTGCCTGTCTTTCAAATTTAGATTGTATTTCTTTCTTTACTTTGCTTGGTAGAGACCCCACATGATCCATAACCCTAGTCAGAGGAAAGCAGTACCTTTTCTTCCTTCATGGAAATCCAACATCAACTCATTTGCCAGCCTCTTACACAGCTAATTTTGTGTCCTGTTTATCCACAAAAAGCCAAAATCTTTGGATTTTTATCCTGCTCTCCATTTTTGTGTGCAGAGACCTTGCTTATTTCAGAACTCATCTGCCTATGTTACATTTTTATTTTTCTATCTAGGCAAATGTTTAGAATACAGTGCTTTGCTCAAAGAGTTTAGAGACCATCATGCAGAGAAATCTTATAGTGTTTTGCTACAGCATTCAGGGACCACATTCTCTTACAAGGCTAATGCCATCCTTTTAATGATGTTGAAATTTAGCTCTTTATCTGTGTGTCAACAAGAGGGTGCAATGTCCTCAAAGGCAGTAAGTATACCTTATGCATCTCAAATGCCTGACACATTCATTTAAATTGTCCTTTCCAAGGTATTATTCCTGACAGTGTATTTTAGAAAATATCAATTCCTCTGCTCAACTTGTGTCTACTATTATTGATTTGTTTGATCTGCATCCTTTTAGTGTTCATGACTGATAAACAAGAAATTATCCATCCGTTAATTAAGCTTTCAGTAATGAAGAGTAACACTGATTTTAAGAGATGCTGGTATTCTGTGACACAAAATGCTCCTTTCCGCATTTAGCTTGTCTAGTTCAACAAGACAAAGAGACAATGCTAGAAGTTTGATGAGTGATCTTATATACAACATTGTCTTTAAGACCTGAAATTAGGATGATGCCGAAACATTAATATTAGTAGCACATATCCTGAAACAAATCTTACTGCTCACAAGTTCCTGACTTTGTCAAACTTACTGAAGAGAATAAAAATCATCAACCAGGTTCATTCCACTAGGAATTCTCAAAACGCATGATATAATTAATCCAAGAGATACAAGTAAGTGACATTTAAACATTTTGACCTCCTATTTTTCCCCGCAAATATTTTCAGACCATGCTATAGACAAGTTACTTGGTATTGATGATGAAAAGATGAATAAAATTTCATTTATGTTTGAAAAAAAATCAAGATTTATGGGTGATATAAACACCTAAGTGCTTACTTACAATAGTCGAAAACAAGTACTAAATCAATAGCATTATAGGGTCAGTCAGGGGAGAAAAATCATGCCAGGGAGTGTAAATTATATTAAGTACTCTAAAAAAAGACTAGCTAAAAAATGTAAATGTACTTCTGCAGGTGAAGCAAGTTGTATATCACACACTTTGATGCAAATATGTGTCATAATTTGAATCCAAATTGAGTTCCTTCTTTGTGTTCGGCCACCTAAAGAGCATTTCAAATTACTTTAATTCCAAATTGCTATGTTGTCAAATTTCATGCTCATTTTAATTCCAACCTAAGGAATATTCAAATACGAAGTAAATTTAAACCTTTTAAAGAACTATTTTATTTGTGTAATATTTAATAGGTAAAAATAACTGCTACTTATTCAAGGAATGATCAAAAAGTACACTGAATGTTTGCTTTTTTTTTAAAGAAATTTATTGCAGTAAAAGTCACATTGATATTAATTCCCCTCCAAATGCTCCCCTCAGTTCAAACACACTCATCCCATAATCCTTGTGGCTTTCCCAAGCAGCTCTGGGAGTCCTCTTTCCTGAGGGTCTTTAGTTTCATTGTTGTGGCTATCTCAGTGTTCTAATGCCAACCAAAATGTTTACCTTCTTGACCATTTTGACTTTGGAGAAGGCCCAGAAGTCCAGTGATGCCTGAACCCGTGAATGAAGCTGATGAAGACAAAGCATAATGTTTTATGAGCCTGCCTTTCCATTACATGGCACTTAGAAGGAGTACCGACTGTCATACCTCTTAAAGACGTGAAAAAGAATCTCCAGAACTGTTTCAGAAAGAGGCAAGAACAACTGGGTAAGCGTGTTTGAAGTGAGGGGGAATATTTTGAGGGCAATTAATGGCAACAAGTCTTTTATTGTAATAATTTTTTTAATTTAAACATTCACTATATATTGTGATCACACCTCATGTGTAAGTCATTGTACATAATAATGTGTCCTTGCAAAGCTATCATCAGATGTATGAACTAGAATACTATCAATATTACTGAATCTACTTCAATTAGTATTTATAGTTTCTTGCTTTTAATTTGCATCTGGAATACATATGTATGTCTTAGATGTATATATTAATATACGTGTATATTTCTTTGTGTGTGTGTGTGTGTGTGTGTGCAGGTATATCATCTAATTTTGCTTTGAGCGTTATACAGCACGTGATCATTGTACATAGGCATGTACAATTTCCTCTTCGTGCTCTATTTTTCACTACTAAATAACTTTTATGTAACAGTACATTATCATACTTCTTTATTTGTAATAATGACATGATAAACAGTCTTTATATATGCTTAAAATATCTCCACATTTTTTTGTCAAAGTATTTTGAGCATTCATGGTCCTGTGTTGTTTTTACAAATAGTTTAGAACTTGTCCTCAAATACTCTTATCAGCATTTACATAATATTTCTCTGAATCCACACATCAAGTAGGAAAGACCTGAAATATTGATAATGTGGAGTTATCAATTAACATGGTAAAGCTTTCTATTTATTTATGTATTCTTTAAATCATGATTTATATTTTTCTCTATCTTGCTTTATATTTTGTTGTATTTAATTCTGATTTCAGATACTATTTGTTACTCATGACATGCATTTTTTAAGCTATTTGTAATTATTTGTAGTTTTCTATGAGCATAATAAATTGTACGTATTAAGTGGCTTAACACAACATCCATGCATTAATGTGTGGCTTCTGTGAGTCAGAAACACAGGTGTGACTTGGTGTGGTCCTTTGTTCAGAGCCTAACAAGGCTGTGCTCAAGGAATCTGCTGGGCTATGTTCTTGCCTGGAGGCTCAAATGAGCATGAATTCCTTTTGGTCTCATTCAGAATTTTGCAATCTTAATTTCATTGAGGGTATTTAGGGACCCAATGTCAGTTTCTACAGCTTGCTGTAGTTCCTAAGGGCCTGTACTTCCTTACTACATGACAGACGTACTTGCTCAAAATAGCAAAGGAGTTTCTCTTGAGAAACAGGGGGCTGGGGATTTAGCTCAGTGGTTAGAGTGCTTGCCTAGCAAGTGGAAGGCCCTGAGTTCGATCCCTGGCATAAAAAAAAAAAAAAAAAAAAAAAAAAAAAAAAAAAAAAAAAAAAAGAAACTGATAGAAAGATGGACTCTCATATAATGTCACTCAGATATGGAAGTAACATTCTATCACAGTTTCTAATAGTTAACAGCAACTGGTAAGTTCAACCCAACTTAGATACAGGGAATTACACACAGACATGAAAACAGAGGTGGAGGTCACAGAGAACCAATCTAAAGCCTGTCTACCACATTAGATATAGAAATGCAGTTAGTTTTGGACTACTGATGCTGTTTTCAGTCAACTTGTTCAGCTAATACATATGTTTAGTAATTTATATATAGATATATAGGGTTTTCCATGTAGATGAACAGATTGCTCATAAAATTGACAGTTTTGCTTCTTCTCTAAAGTTTAATCTTTAATGTTGTATTTGTTTTTATGGTGCAGTATACATGATATTGGTGGGCATCCTTGTTCCAGATTTCAAAGTAAAAGGTATTAATATTTTACTGTTAATAGTAATAATTCCTATAGAATTTCATAAGTATCTCTTATCAATGAAGAAAATGTTATGCTATTATTAATTTTTCATTATAATTGAATTTTGTATTTAATCAGAGGTATTTATTAATCTTTTTTTATATAACTTTTCTTTAAAATACTACTGTGGTAAATTGACTTAGTAGATTTTCTAATGTTAAACACTCTCTGCAATCTTGAAAAATAAAAACACAACTTGTTCATGGTAGGTACACACACACACACAAACTGCATGCATTATTTTCCTATTGCTCTTCATAAATTATCCGCAAATTTATTATCTAAAAGATTTAGAAATCAAAAGACTAAAATGGATCTTAGTGGCCTAAAATCAAGCTGAAAGCAGAGCTGTGTGTTCCTTCTAGAGGTTCTAGGGGAGGATCTATTTGTCTTTTCCAGCTACCAGAAGCTTCCAACTTCCTTGGCTTGCGGTGCCTTCCTACGTACTTCAAAGCCAGCAGCACAGCATCTTCAATTTCTCTTGATTTCTCTTGTCTTCAGCATTTACTTTTGCTGTCACATCTCCTTGAATGGTGACCCTCCTGCCTCACTATTTTTATACAAAGACCCTGGTAATTTCATTGGGCTGATCTGGATAACAGTGGATAATCTTTCCTAAATCTGACGATTCTTCATCAAATTTGCCAGGTTTCTCAGATATATAAAGGAAGATATAGACTGGTTCTCTGGAAGTCAGACCAGGACATGAATAGGTTTGGGGGCATTCTGTCTATCAAACAATTAGACTCAGATTGCCACAGTAATATTTAGAAGTTTTGTTTCTATATTCATTAGTTATCTGTGATTTCCTCTATCCTTCCTATTCCTGTATGATTTTGGCATTAGGTTTACACTGGCTTCATATAATGAACTAAAGAATGTTTCTTCATTTTCTATTGCATAGATGATAAATAAATTGAGCAATTTGTTTCTTAAAAGCTTAGTAAAAATTGCTTGTAAAATTGTCTGAGCCAGATGTTCCCTCTCGGTAATATTTTTGACATTCTACTTTTTCACATTTTTTTTTTATGAGTCATTTCACTAGGTAATTTTTTTCTAGGAATCCATTCATTTTATGTAATTTTTAGAACTCAATTAGCAAAAGTTATTCAAAGTGGTCACTTTTTAATAATTATAACATTTATACTAACATGCCCTTTTCTCATTATAATTTTATTCACTTGTTTACTTATGCTTCTCTAATCAGCTGGATAAATCTTTGCACTGTTTATGTTTTTATTGTTATTAGTACAAGTTGCAATATATAATGACACTTCATAACGTATGTGGGAAATAGGTATATTCATGAATATAACATGTCTTAATTCTTTGTACTCCTCCCTCCCCATCCCTCCATGTCTTTGCTCCCTTTCCATTTGTAAGCGGTCTGTCTTCCTGTTTCCTGTTGGTTTTCCAAATCGTTTTTTACTTCACTGATTCAATTACGTAGCTCTTTGTTCTGGTTCATTCAATTTTGCTCATATATTCTGTAATATCGTTCTGATTACTGTAAGTTCATCCTGGTTTTTTTTGTTTTGTTTTGTTTTTGTTTTTGTTTTTTGTTTTGCCCTAGAATCTCCACCCAACAGCTTTATGTTTTATTAATCTATACATCAAATGGTATAATTTTCCCTCTAAATTATATTTAATTGCATATCACAAAACTTAAAATGACTACCGCCATTTCCAAATTAGAGCCTAGTTAGAGAATTCCAGTTTGATGAAGACATTCCTTCACAACTCGTAAGACTGAAGCTCTCAACCTGTTTCCTTCTCGTCACCTAGAAGCCAGGCAAAGGTCTCACAGTGGTTGCTTGACAGACGAGCCACTTTTACACTGTGTATTGCTCTTCTTCTCGGGCCAAAGGCTAGATTGTCTCTTTGACTTCAGAGTTTTAAAGTTTTGATAGAATATTTTACTATTTGCTTATATATATTGCAGTCTACGCATTTTTAGATAAATACACTTTATTCGATTTTTTTAAAAATCCAGACTTCAAATATTGCCTCTCTCTGTTTTCTTTCTGAGACTTTATGTTGCCGATAACACTCTTCATTCTGCATCTCTTATTATTTTACATCTTCTTGCCTCTCTGCTGAAATCTAGGTATTAATGCTTCCCCTTAATTAGTTCACTAGTTTTCTTTTCAGCTTATTCGTTGCTAAGCTGTTCCTTTAGATTTTCATACCAATAATCCTTTTTTATTCTAAAAGTTCTTTTTGATTATCTTTCACATCTTCTTGGTCATTTATTGTAGACAAGTAGCTTCACCTTGTATATTTTAAATAATGCATTTGTTTCATGCCTGAAAACAGTTGCATTCTAAATCAGGATGCATTCTAAGTTGATTCATTCTTCCTCTGAGTCTCACTCATGTAGGCTTCTTTCCATACTGAGCTTATATATTTAGAGTAAATGCCCTACATCTGTATATGAGACTTTGCAGGAAAATTTTAGATCTAAACCGTAACACTTCCTGCTAATCATAATAGGTACTAAAACTCCATCTCATAGAGGATCTACTTTCACATTTTCAGAGATCCTTTAAGAATGTTTCATCTGTCATAAAAATAGAAGTGAAAGATTATTTAAAATATATAATTTTGAGAACCCATTCTTGTTTATTAATACGCATAATCTATACCTATTTGGATTATAATCCTTTTTCAAAATCTTAATTCAGAAGACTTTTGTTTAAATTTGGGGCAGAGAATTTGTATTAAAAATGTTTTACTTTTTCAGCTATCCTTTTAGAATTATCCTTTTATAAAAGACATTTGCTGATAGTGTAAGTTTTTAAAGAATTGTATTTCAATTAATTAGTTTTATGTTGTCTTTGGTTAGAGACAATGGACTTCTTATGTTTAAAGTAATCGAAACAGTTGTAACTTTTTGTTCTTCATCATATTAAAATTATTGAAACAGAAGAATTTAGATTTTATGGTTGGGATTATGTGTTTAAGCACAGCAGAGAAGTTAAATAACATATAAAATATAGATTGCCTTTTCCTCAATTCAGTGCTCATGGATTTGCTGGTATAAAATTTCATAGAGATATATATTTTGCAGATTTTATATTTCCTTTGAAAAATCCTCTTGCTGAACCTGAAAGCATGTGTAGTAGCTCCTACGGAGAACAAAATCAATGCAGACCATATAAATTATAGCATCTGATAGTAGCCGGGTATGTTGGTACTCTATCCTTCTTTTATCTAATTCTGCCTTTGAGAAAAATAAATTATCTTGTGTGCTGAAATATTTGATCAAGACTAAATTTGTTCTTCTGGCTCTGTAAAGTATGAGGCATGTTGGCTGCGGCCATAGCTAAATATTTGCACACTGAGAGTAAAATACACCAAAAATATTTGAATGAAGTAAAAAACCAGTTTTTTTAGAAATTTTAGGCCTATTAAACCCTCAAAATCAGTGTTTTTCTTTAGGAACACTTCACTGTCATTAACCTCATCATTGACTGTAAATAATTTGATGTCAGGATGACTTCCATTTGTCTTTCACTGATTTTAGACTTTTGAATCATGATACAGAATGCAGCTACTCTTAGAATTTATCTATAGATAAAACTACCAGACAAGAATGTCTCAATCACACAGAAACTGTACTTATTCATTACAAAACAAATACCACCAGAGCTATTTCTAATATGACTTCACAGATTGTATTTTGTTTTTCAACATCAGGATATCCGGGGCGGGGGACAAACCTTGCTTTAATTCTTTGGTACTTAATTAATATTTGAGCTGATACTTTCAAAATACTCTTAAATTATTTTTTCACTTCAATAAAGCCAAAAGCAATTTGGAATAATAAGTAAACAGAACAATTTCATACCAACTGAGGGAATGAATTACAAGAGATTATTCCAGATACTTGATTTTTTTCAAGATAAACACACTGTGGCCTAAATCATGTATGAATTACTAAATCGAGGTTTTCTTTGGATACTACAGATTTTTACAGAGTATTTCTTTGTGTAGAAATAACTTACATGACAACATTTCAGTGGACAGTATATAATAAAAGTTTGGCATTTCCTACATAAATGTTCTACTACAATGATTTGTGTAATATCACACTTCTAAATAAGAAAAAAAGTGCGTGTGTGTGTCTAAAATTTTATCCAGTCATCATGACCCAATAATTTTAGATGCTGAAATGAGGAGGTTTTAAACAGTAAGTTGTATACTGTATTTCTGTGGGTGTCTGTTACCAATAATCTATCCCAGAGGCTGTCAGCAGGCAGGACATCAGTCTGAATCCATTACAGTAGTATGTGCTACACCAAATAAAGGACGTAAAAGTTATATTGAATAACAGATATTGGAAGTCCTTTAAAAATTATAAAAACACAGATATTTACCACACATTTCATAGCTAAATTTAAACCAGAAAATCTCTAGGTTTTTATAGAAAATCATATCTTTTAAATTCAATACAAAAATAAAAGATTTTGGTTTAAATGAAGGGCCTTATATTATGCAATCAATCAAGAAAATCATTATGCCTAGTTGGTTATTCTGAGTATCTGAAAATGCTTTTAGATTACTGCTGGTGTAGATAAATTGTTTCCTCAAAAACACATAAAGAATACATCCATTAGCATGTTCTTTTTTAATGGAGAAAAAGAAAACAAAATATGAACTTTTAGAAATCTATTTTGTTTCTAGCTAAAAATGAACAGTAAGGTATAATTAGGAGATTTTGATATTCTGAATTCTGTAATTGATTACAGATTCAAGAATTCTGAGCCTGTCTATTCCTACTCAGACAAGATTGTTCAAATTGAGAGGCTCTGGTCCCGGCCTCTGGTTGGTAGTATCTGTTATCAACTGTGTTGACTCTGAAAAAATTCCCAGCAGCCTCAACAAAAGACTCCTGTGCCTTTTGTCTTGACTTCCTCAACATGCTTTTCTTCATCTTCTGCGATTTTCAAACCCTTCCATTTCAAAATTATAGCCTTGAACCTATTACTCCCTGCTCCTGTACTGTTTTGTATCTTTTTTCTTCCGTTTTCTGTTCTCCTCTTCCTCACTTCTATTTATCAAAGTACCCTGACAAAAGTGTGCTTTAGCCTGAAGTGTTTGTGTATGCCTGTAATCCAAACTACTAAGGAGACTGAGGCAGGAACATCAGGAGACTGGCTTGAACACAATAGCAAGATACTGTCTCAAAAGAAGAAAAATAAGAAAAAAAGTAGAGTAGTTGTTTAGCATGTGTGAAGCTCTTTGTTCAATCTCAAATACCACACAACAGGGGAAAATGTCTGTTTTAGCATGAAATCAGGGGACGTAACTTCACATCTTGGCTTGGTGACTTAGGACGATCAGCTTTACTTCTAGGGATTTAGTCACTTTGTGAGTAAAATGCCAGGATTAAACTAGTTTCTACCGTGTCCCTTAGGTTCTATAACAATTTGTTCTGTGCTTTCCACTTCCTTACATAGGAATATTGCTTATATAGATATATTGCTTTCTATCTTGCAGTCAGTTATGATACATATTAAGTTCACATTTCTGAACCTATCTCAGCAATGAATTCAAAATAAGCATTTTGGCAAATGGCTTTGTTTCAACCTGGCAAAACTATATTTTCAAAATATCTCTGTACTTGTATAATTTTTTTTATTTTAGAAAAAGCTTTTCATTCACCTTTTTTCTATTATGATTAACTTTTTGAACAACTGCTCACATACGACTCTCCTCTTTCGTATTTGATTTACAAGCTGGGGCATTTAGAGGATGGAGTCTAATGTTTGCCCCTGAGATTTTTAGTATCTTTCATTGTTCTCATTTCTCAGAAAGACAGAACAGTCATGAAAGGTCAGGGAACTGAACTTGGTTTCCGTACCCGGGAATATTAGAATAACACTCCTCAGAGTGAGAAGCACAGACCAGATGGTTTCTAAGTTCCCTTTTAACCTAATATTTCTATGAGAAAAAAAATGAGTTATCCCATCATGAGGACTCAAGCCTAGCTCAAACCCAGCAGGAACAAACCAACTGCATATGAATTAATTGTCCAAATGAGATTTTCTTGCCCAATTCTTTATATCTCCTGAGGTCACAACTATTCTTACTTTGGTCAGAATTTTCATCTTGGTATTTTAACTTGGCCCGTGTGTCTGGCATTACTGAAACTGTAACATTAGAGAGATCCATGAGGGTCTGAGGATAAAATAATTCATTCAGAGAAATACCTTTTTTTCCCATGAATTACTGGAAATCCTGGGTTATTTCAGAATAAAGCTTCCCCTAATCCAATAATATGTCACAGAAATCTGCAATACTTACTTCTGTGCTTCAAAGATTTGACTTTGACCCTCAGGAGAGGTAGTAAGTCCCAGAGGGCTTACTGTTTCATTTCTGTTCACTTCGCAGTCATTTGCTTTTATACTCCACTGGTTTATGCCATCTTCTTGCATAACTACCTCTTTCATAATCTGGATTTAGCTACTCCTTTCTCTTTTTCTCCTCTCATCTGGTTCAACAATTCCAGATCCACAAGGTACTTACCTAAATAGGTTCACAGTAATCCTGCAAAGACTAGATGTAGCTCTTTCAAATATTTAGTGGTCAACACTTTGTAGAAAATCTTGCACATAATTAGAACATACTTTTCTTTTAAAAATTCTTTTTTTTCCCCCTATCATTGTAATCCACACAATTTACCCAAAGGTCATCTTTTAGAAGTCCATTGGTGGCTATCGCCCCACATGTCACTAGAAAGATGTATTTAAGAACTAGTATAATATAAATGGGAAGACTAAATCGGCTTATACAGGCAGGCACGGTAATTGTGAACACACCTGCATTGTTGAAAGTTGCTAACTTCAGAACATTTCTTTCTTGTATTTGATGTGTTTGACAACGGCTAACCACCATATATTCACTAGTGCTTTCACAAAAGCTCTCTAACAGCACTTAATATGCTTTCTAAATAAACTCTAATTCCAAATTCTCATAGTGTATGAGAGAGTCTTATTTTGCCAAAGAACATTTTAACATCACGAAAAGTAGAACTCCTTCAAAGCCTGCAAGACACTTGATAACCTCAGTCTACAAAGACAGACGAGCTCAGCAGTATCTTCATGCATATAAAACTGTTTACTGAAATGTCATCATTTATATATTTTATTAAACTACATTACAATGCATATTTGAAAGCTTCACACAGGATTAAAATACATCAAGTTTATTTTAAGATTAATCTAGCGAGGAGTATTGTCATTGTGAAAGATGAGTGGAACTAAGACCTATTTTAATGTTTTATGAAATCATTATTAAAAAATCCATCATTAGTTGCATTCTCCCTCAAGTCGCTTAGCTCAGTTAAAATACATTAAGCTTACTTTAAAATCAATAAAATATTTTAAAAGGTTTCTTCCTGGCACAAAGCAAAAGTAGAATATATTTATTTTAATCTCCCTTAAACACCAATACACAATCCATCATTTCAGCTTACATACTTTCAAAAAAAATTTTTTTTGTTGAATAAAATAGCTTTTCAAAGTGTACCTTTCAATTACTTTCTTGCTCAGTTCTACTTGGATCTTTGTATTGTTTTATTTATATAGTTTGGAAGGTGGTCACTTTTTGTCTAACTTGTTCTAAAAACCCAAATTGAATCAGACACAACAAAACCACAGGACTCCAAAATCTGTGGGGACACAAAAGGACAAATACGATGATTCTACTCATATAAATTCAGGTCTAAAGTAATCAAAAGCATGGAAACAAGAATTGAAAAAGCAGTTGTCAAGGACTGACGGGAGGAGTGAAGGGGAATTAGTGTTTAAAGGACACAAAGTTTCAATTTTTGGAAGAAGAAAAATTAGTAGAGATCTGATGTCCAACAATGTAAATACATTTATTACTACTAGACTGCACACTTAATGTTAATATTTTAGCCACAATTTGAAAAAAGAGGGAGAAAAAAGCTGTAGGAAATGGAAATGGCTAGTCCTCTCTTCAGTGGGATCTCTGGTTTTTCCTAAACTTTTTAATTTTTTTTATTCTGTTTTTCTTCCACACCTTATTGACTCATTCTTTCCTTTCCTCATGATACCATGTACTGACCTCATACTGTCTATTGTTTTAGCATATAATGCGTATCCATAGTCCCAGTACTATCTGTTGTGCTTTCTCTGAATTTTTAAACCTCTATTGCGGTCTTTTTCCTTTCTCCAGGTTTTTTTTTTTTTTTTCCCCCAGTATAATCCAAGATAACACAGTTACTGCAGCTCATTCCTTTGTAGCAGTACACATATTAGTTGGTTATTTTGTGGAGTAGTCACACTAGACTCAGAAATCAACTCTGATTCAGTAATGAAATTTAGGAGAAATCATTTGAACAATCATTGTTGGGCTATCCCTTAAGCAGTGAGTGGCAAGGTTTCTCTTATGTATACTGTAGCTTCAATGTGCTTTATACCATTGAGTTCACCTGTTTTTTTTTTTTTTCTTTTTTTTTTTTTTTCTGGTGCTGGGGATCGAACTCAGGCCCTTGTGCTTGCCAGGCAAGCACTCTAATCACTGAGCTAAATCCCCAGCCCCGAGTTCACCTGTTTTTATCTCCTTATTCTTTGGCTTTCCCTTCTTAGTTAACTTCATTTATTACAGTATTTTAAGACTCAATGCTTTCCACAAGTAAATGTCTAGACGTTCCCCCAAAGCCTCAGGAGGTCACAGGTAGGGCTTTTCAGAGCTGGCTGGATCAAGGGTGTGTGACTACTACATTAGTCCACTGATCGTTTTGGCACAGTTCTGGGTGTGGATCATGGGAAGGGCCTCCCTGGATGCAAGTGCTACCCTCCCTAAGGGAGTGTAGCCTGGATGGTATACAAGGGACAGAAAGAGGGCTGCCGTCACTGCTTCCTATGTCACTGCTTTGCTGCCTTCCTGCCTTCTGCCCGCCATGAACTGTTTTTTCCTCTGCAAGGCCCTCTGCCAGGCCACCCTGCCTTGGAGTCAGCTGGCTAAGGGCTGAAACCTGTACAAAGTGTAAGCTAAATAAACCTTCCCTTCTTTAACTTTGGGCATTGGGTATTTTGTCTCCACAATGAGGGAAAGTAACTAAAACAGCCAGGTACTGGCCTATCATAATCTTCTTTAATCATGTCCCAAAGCCCTCGATAAAAAAAGAAATCAGTTTTAGTGGGTCTGTAACTGTCATATAAATATGTTCTTTTTAATTTTTGCATGTATTGAAAGTTTAATTATCTGGGAGAAGAAAATGTAAGGTTCTAGTCCCCTTATCATAATTAAACATGTTAACTTTAACAAGCCATTTAATTGCTAGGTCCAATTTATGTATTTGCAAAATTAGCCTCAGAAAGACTCTCTCCTGACCTTTCCAACAAGTGAAAAGACAAAATTCTTTGGTCTTAACAGATCACTTCCAGTTTTTATTACAAATTATTAAGTTCCTATCCAATTTATAAAATTAGCAAATTTCACTCTGGCCCAAGACTAGACAAATGTGAGATACACAATTCAGTAGAATCTAATAGAACATTAACTAAATCCTTTGTACTCTTGTACATTCTAATGGTTGTTATCAAAGAGAGAACAAATCTACTTTGGAATTCAATCTATAACACTACCTCCATGTTGTGGGTCACTGGGAATGTTCTCTGAGCTGAGACAATGTGATCTGATGGGATGTGAGGTTGGTTTTCTATCTACTCAGTGTAAGGTATAACTGTCTCTAAACTTCCTCTCCTGTTAGAGATCAATACTGATCTTCACCTGGCAGTGACGAGATTTAACTTGGTTTATGTTATGAGTACTTAACACACTTTGTCTTCAAAAGGACATTTCTACTTGGTACCCTAGACAAACAATGAAAACACCAAGACACATAATATAATATGTGCTTTGCTTACTAACAGACCTTCAAAATTGAGTAAATGCAGCACACATGTATGAGGTAACTGCATCTTTAAAACTTCATTGATGACCCGTCATTCTAAATACTGTATTTTATTTACTTTTATCCATAGCGTTCCCTCCTCCTCAATCTCTCTAAATGAGGTTCACCTTTCAGTGTGGTCTCAGAAGCAATTTCCCATGGTTTCTTGCAGATCCCCGAGGTCCAAACATTATTAAGATTTTCCCATATACATTATAGAGCAGTCTGCAGCATAAGAGTGAATCATCATAACTTTGTTATGCCAAATCCACAGGTGATAGAAACAATAAAAGAGAAACCTAGAAAAAGTTCACAGTACATTTTAGCAAATGATTTCTGACCACTTTGACAGCTCAATAAAGTTCTAAGAAATGTGATCGTCCTCTTCTTCTCAACCCCGTTTCTTTCATCATAATAAATTTGGGAAGTATAAGAAGTGTGTAAGTGTTGGCTTAAATGCCATAAGCTCATTTCTTCTTACTGGACTTAGTAGGCAGTCCTTGTTTTCTGACCAAGTTCTCTTCATGCTACTAGGTCATTAAAGGAATCGGTCACTAAGTGAGGAACTGTATATAGTATCTACATTACAATATTCAGAACAAAGAAACTGTCAAAGCAAAGTATAACTTGAAGACTTTGCTTTTGTTTAAAGCTTACATGCAGTACTGTAATGTATAACAAACTGTCAAAGGATAGTACCGTACTGTAGAGTACAATCAGCAAAAATTACAGTACAGTATAAACAAGGTATACTATACAAAAAGACACTGAGGAACTATAAACAAGATGTACAGAACTGTACAAAAAATAGATGGGATGTAAGTCTAAGCTGTGGGTCCTAAATCTGAGCACTTGTTAAACAGGTAGGCTGTTAAATAAGGACATCTGTATTAGACATCGTATTATCAAAATAGTTTAATGAAAATGATTTTTTTCTTAAGAACACATGCTGTCCAATAATCTTTATAATGAATTACAGCAGCCACCAACAATTCATCACCCAGCTGAGTTCAGGCAACATTGATCCCTCACATATCAGAAAAGGAAGGGAAAAATTATTCAGAAAATCCAGGATATTTTTTGATGTAGCAGTGATATAGAAAGTGCTCATCAATGACCATGACTGCAAAACAAATGTAATCCAGATGATATTTGGCAAATAAATAAAGCATCTATTCCTACATTTCCTCACATGCCCTTTTCTGGATCTTAGTAGCTTCCACAAATTTTTCAAGGTTACAATGATCGCAGAGTTGATACTGCTGGAAGCTGTGCTTTGAATGTGCAATTCTGACTCATTAATGAAGGAGCTTCTACAAGTCATTGCCAGGGACCAGGGAGACTAAAATACTACTAGTAAGATAGCACAGAACCATGAACCTATCTGACTGTGTAAAAATCACTGGAAAGGCCAAATTTCGTTCACAATGAAACCAGCATCAAAACCACTTAGCAGTTTATGACGAGTGTCACTCAGTCAGTACGTTTGCTTACTTACTGACTATCCCTAGCATGGCTTGGGCAGGGGTCATTTCAACCAGTCAATCCTTGTATTGAATAAATTTGATAAAATTGTCATTTTTATTCCTGTTACACTATCTTATAAAAATTAATTAAAATTCAAGTTTTGGTCATCATGCATTTAAATAACCAGACTGCTAAGTGGTTAATGGAGCTGCTGCTCTGTCAGCCTCTGCAGTAAATACCTTGGAGGACAGAAAGACATATGAAGGACGCAATAAAGGAACTTACTAGATAAGAGTAGAAGACAAAAATCAAACACATAGAACAAATCAGAGAGCCAAGAATAACAATGATAATTAATTGTTCAACTGTTCCGTGTGGTTCCAAAGTGTATGTATAACCCTTAAGAAAATATGTGAACCCATATGATATAAGACATGTCTACATATCAAAAAGGTTCAAAGGTAACATCACTTATAATGAATTTATTTATATCTGAGAATTTATTTAACTCCAAATGAATCAGTTTTATTATCACCTGAAACACAGTCTCTAGAGTGCACTGATAAATGTTTCGGGCCCTTTGGCACAGCTGTTCCGACTGTATCATATGTGATAGACAGGTCTCCTAAAATGGTGCTCCAAATCACTCCCTTGGGCATTCAAACAGGCATACCATACATTTTTTTGGATATCAAGGCAAAAAATGTCAGGTAACTTGTTTCCCCCAGTATCAGACATTATAGAAATAACACATATTTTGAAGACATTTGTCTTTTCACAAATGCTGTTTGGATTTGCACAGCATGCTTAGTGACTGTTGCCTAAAACACAGTAGGCTACAGACACTATTCATTTGATGATCAAGTTCCATCCCTGTGACTAGGTTATTAAATAAATTGGTTGGTAAATGAGGAATTGTATATAGTGTGTGTATTATGATGTGCAGAACAAAGAAATGGACAAAGGAAACTCCAACTTGATGGCTTTGCTTTTATTTGCATAATGCTTACAAGCAGTACTGTAATGTATAACAGAACATAAAACTCCAGTACAGTGTCGTATGGTACAACCAGCAAAAATTACAGTACTGTATAAACAAAGCATATACCACCAAAAACCAAAAAGACACTGAGGTTCTGTAAGTAAGATGAAGAGAACTGTACCAAAAAAAGGACAGGTCATAAGTCTGAGTGGCAGGTCGTTACATCTGAACAGAGCATGTCTGTCATAAGTCCAAAGAGTCATTAAACAGGTAGGTCATCAAACGAGGAGTATCTTTATATATCCTCAGAAAAATCTCCAGAAACTCTATTAAAAATAATTTTCAACAGTTATGATTGTTTCCTGGGTAGTAGATCCTCAGAAATTCTCATGTTGCCGTTGTGGAAGTTCCTCTTTTCTTCTCCAGCAGTCACCAATACCCTAGGATTGTTGTGTCTATTCAGTCTATTATTTATGATTTTTCATACAGGTAGGTATCCATGAATACTTTTGTTTTTCATTTGTGTTTTCAACAATTTAGATGAGCATAATTTTGCAACATTTCTTTTTTGGTCTACATTATGGTTTTGGTTGTTATATATAGCTTTAATTAATATTAAATGAATTAATAATAATAAAGTTTTACAAGACTTTACTACAGTTTGTTCAACTTGTGTGAACCACAACTCATGTTTAACTGGCTTCAGGAGTTTATTTGCAGGTAGATTACTTAGTGCCTCAAAATCCACTCATAACCCCCAATCTCCAATACTACCACAGTTTTAGATGCTGATTGGTATTCTGGCTGTGAGCTTCATCTTCATTCCTAACTTGCAACGGAATAGACTGGATTCAATTTGCAAGTAACAGAAATAAAAGAAAATCCATTCTAATGTGGCTTAAATAAATAGTGGTATATTTTCTCATACAACAAAGAAAATTTACTGGCTCTCTAAAACAGATACTTTATAAAATGATCATGGTCCATAGTTTGTTCTTCATTCTTTTCCTGTTTTCCAGTTTGTAGCTTTTCCTTTTAATCTTGGTTATTTCATTTCCCTAAGTCTCTTAGTCAAGGAGATGGAAGAAAGGAATAAAGGTCAAAGATCTATGTCAGCTAGCATACTCCCCTTAAGTTTTCCCCAATAATCCTAGCTCACCCAGTTCTGCTCAGATTTCAATGGTTTGAAATGAATGACATGATCATTCTTTCATACAAAAAGGTAAAAGAGGTAAATGCTTCTAGCTGGAAGCATCAAGTTTTGCTGCATGACACAGGGAGATTTCCCTCTCTTTAGAGCTCTCTTACTCTTTGTCTTCTTCAAAACAAATAATAAACATTGTTTTCATTGTCATACCACCATATCTGTAGTTAGAAGGTGCAAGTGGGATTGCTAATATGTACTTAATGCAATCATATCTTTTAGATATGTTGTTCTACTGGAGCTGGGATTGATACTGGTAACTTGATTTATCTAACTTTCTTTGGAATCCCTAAGAACATTAGAGTTTGAAGCAATCTCAAACATCACTTAATTCGACTTTTTGTCTTGTAGTTTTGCAAACAGAGGACATGAAAGTTTGTTACCTTTCTAAAGTTACAGCTGTGAATAAAACCTACTTGTATTGAATCTCTGTCCATACAGCTCCATCTCCTACATTTTTAGTCAGTGCTCTTTTGCTTGTACAATTAGGTTACACAGCTGCTTGAGGACAGGGCTGTGACTTAAACACTTAAGTAATTCTTTACTGGTTATTTTCATTCAACACTTAACTTTATCCTTCATTTCACAGATACTCAATTCATCCTCAGGATCAATTTACTACCATGAACAAAGTCCCCAGGAAAAATATTTCATGCTGAGTACAAAAATTATCATATAGACACTAATCATCTGAAAACAACTTTGATTTTACAGGATAAGATACACCAAATAGAATTTAATGATTATACTATCTAATATTATGTTATTATAATATCATGTTATATACTATTTTATACAATATTCTGTTATTTTAGTATAATAAATTATGTTATATATTATACTATATTATGCTATTATAATACTATATTATTTTATATATTATCCTATAATATTATACTATATTATATTATCTAATTATTATATTATCTAAGATTACATTTGAAGCAAATGTAATCTTATACATTTTTATTTATTTCACATACACTGCTTCTAGGACATTTGGTTAAGATCAAGTGTAGTATCTCAAAAGTAGTCAAGCTATCAATAGAGTTTTTAATGCTGATGTACTTATGTAAAAAAAAAAAGATAAAAGCAATGCAACGATGAGTAAAACACTTTTTTCTCAATGAAGTAAAGTTTCAGTATTTCCCTGACTAAAATTTAAGAACAAATTCCTATGAGAGAGCTTAAAAATGAAAAATAAAGAAAAAAGAAAAAAGACTCGTAGGTCTCCAAAGAGCAGGAGAGCAGTTTCTCTCACGCTCTGGCTATATATTGTGTGCATACAATCTTTGTTCCCCATAAGGAATGAGAAGTAGTACCAAATTTACATTTGGCTATTATGAAATCAAATGAAAAATATTTTCAGTTATCATGGGCTTTATTAGATGACTTCAAGTAGAAATGAGAAAAATGCTACCTAAACCTTTGTGCCTAAGGGTCAGTATAGGGTTGCATTTTGTTTTCAAAAGGAGAGAGGCTAAGTGTCCCTATAGTAGGACTAAAGCAAGGCAATGAACTCTTTCATATAACTAAAAATAAGTATTGATTAATTTTTACTATGTACATATTCAGAAAATAGCTGTAAGCAAATTGCTTTGAAGTTGAAAATACTATCATTTAAAAATGTAAATCCAGTCATAATTGTATTCAAATTTATAACAGATTATAATTAAACATTCCCTTCCATCCTTCAACTTATAAAACTTGAAAATATCGTTAATAATATACTACAGATGTCAGACATATGGACTGAAATTATTTTGGTGCGGAAGGATAATGCTTACAGCTATTAAATATTTACCAAAAAGCAATTCCATTCTGAGATTTGTTCTTCATGGGAGGAAAACAAAACCTTCATATGGAACTGATTATTTGAAATAAAGGCACGGTCCTCTCTCAACATTTAAAACTACGTGTTGTGGCTTCTGCTTTACTTACATTTTTGTAATGCTGGTTTCCCTCTCTCTGGTGAGCCTCAGTATTCATGAGACTCTTTTTTTTAACTACTTTAGCAGGTTTTCAGGTTTTTTATAGTATCTGGAATACTCTTTTTCCATCTTTGAATGGCTAACTGTATGAATCAGAACTTGGCTGAAAGATCTCCATCTCCCAGAAACTCTCCTGCTACTCCATCAAAAATAGACACCTAGGAATTCTTCTTTATATTATCTTTAACCATCTGGTGATTTTTATGATTATTTATTTGGTAGTCCAATTTATTATTAGTCTTTGCTCCACTGACCTCCTAAGTATCAATTAAACTTCTTGAGACTAAGGGATGCTTCTTGTCTCATTCATGTTCTTTCTCTAATATCAAAAATTATGCCTGCCATACAAGAGACCTCAGAAATGCTTAAACAGTATGTTAATAAAACCTGACAGTAGACACGTCCCAAAAGACATAAAACCCACGTCTCTTGTCATACAAATATTCTTTGCTATTCGTTCTCCTAACACTAGGTACTACTGAGTTCTTGGCCAGCAGAAATAACATACCAGGTTTCATTGATCAAAAGTGTAGACAAGAATTCAGAAGTTGACCTATTTTCTTTTGCTAATAATTTTATTGTGAAGAAGGAATAAAGATTAAGAAATTAACAGTGATGAACGATGGATGTTTGTCATGGTAGCTACACTGGAAAAAAGTAAGATAAGTAACTCCAAGAAAGATGAGATAGAATAAAACATTTGGAATCAGTGATACACAAAAGTAAAAATATGGAAGACAATGTTATCAAAGTTAATTTAGGGATTTCACAAAGGAAATGAATTTCAATAGGGAGTTCTAAACCATATCATGGGAGAAATGAGGGGAGCAGGATGTTTGATATTTACTCAGATGTTAACAGAAGCAAAATAACTTAATGTATAAAGGGGAAAAGATGTGACCACTTGTTTTTTATTCTCTCTCCATACTACCATGCTGCTTGAAGTCACTGTGGGGATAAATGGTATTGCCATGGATGTTCTGAGAACAAATTTCCAATTTTGCCTCTACTGATAGTGGCAATGATTTAGAAAAAAAATTCCTCCAGTAGATTTTGCTATAACCTCTTGACTCTTTCTTCCAAAATGAAAGTATCTGTTCTATTAAAATTTGATTGCGTTTTCCTTCAAGCAAATAAAGAAATATGTCATTAATAACATTTGCATTTAAAAAATGACCCACATGCTAACATTAGCGGATTACTAAAGAGGGTAGACTATTATAAATTATATATTTGAGTAATAAATTAATCCAAAGACATATATTAAATTTTCTTGAATTTAAACACAGACTTATTAACTTCAATATTCAAAAAAGCCTTAAATGTAATTTTAAAGATACTAATGATCATTTGCCAGTCGTCTACATATAAAAGGGTCAAGTTTGCAATTTGTACCTCAGTTACAATGAAGAATAAATGAGTTCAAACATGAAAAATAAGATATAAGAGGCAAAAATAAAATTTCTACTTTTTGTCCTTAATTTTTTTTCCATTGGTCCTGAAGTTTGTAGTTTTCCTTCTATGGATAGATATCAATAATGATCATTTATTTGAATATATAAGAATATTCATTGATCTTGTGATTTTCTTATCCATTTCATGAAAATGTATATAACAAAGTATTTTCTCTTCAACATTAAAGTCTTGCAACTTTATTTTTATTTGAAAACTCTTTTATAGCATATTCATGGATAGCTTCTGTAACACAGAAATCCATTCTAAGAGAAGGAATAAGTATTGTCCACCTCTTATGGAATGCTCTCTGAATTAACAGCCCCTCCACCTAGTAAGCCATTCAGTCTGTGAGCCAAACTCCTCCTGCTGCTCCCTTTCCTATTCAATCAAGTCTTCACTCCTGAACACTATACGGATGCACCCCTCCTCTGTCTTCTCAACTCCATGCAGAGTCCTGACATTATCTTTCTTCTGGGTTACTGCGCTGTTCCTCCTCCATTCAATACCTTTCATACCATTACACAGTCATCTGGCTAAAACAAAAAACCTCGATAACTTACCTCCCTTACTGCCTTGAATAGCATCATGTTGCATAAACTACGAACTTTAAATTCTGTATCATTTTCTATAGGACACTCTTTAATCTGTCTCTTGGCTGCTGTCATTCTTTGGTTCTAGTTATTATCTTACAGTTACACAACTTATACTTTCATCTTTCTAACTTATTTGTATTTCCTCAAATACATCATAGTCATTTTTATCTCATCTTTACATGTTTCTCTTTCTCTACAATGCGACTCCCTTTCACTTTATTGAAAATGACTCATGACTCAGTTTAAGGATCTATCTGATATGTACAATCAGAGCTGAGCAACACCAGGTCTCAACTTTTTCTGTGCCACATATTTCTAGCAGTTATACTATTGACTTACAGATAGTTGGCCTCAGTCATGCTCCATAAATTAAATGTGAGCACAAAGAAGTAAAACACTATAGGATACTAGTGACTATGCATAGCATTCATTCCAGTAAGAATAAAACTTTCCCTGCAACGAAACTGACCTATGGACTTGGATTGCTCCTGTATGCAGTTTAACTAAACTGGGCAGAAACTATCATTGCAGAGTTCATATTATTTTCAGTTAGGGCTTTTATGATACAGGTTATAATACAATGTGTAAGTAAATGCCCTTTAATGTTTCTTCAGAGCCTTCTGGAAGTAACAGACCAGAATGGCAGCAAAGCTGATCATTGCAAAATCTAATAACAACATGAGCTTATGGTATTCGATGGTCGTTGTGATTCCAAACACCACTGGCAAATTTGCAAAACCCATTACATCTATAAGGTGTTACTGAAACTAAAGATGAGATTCCTACCGCAATGTAATATTCATTACAAATGCATGCATTTTAAAAGAAGATTATGCTAGCTAAGTGGCAAACAAACATTAGATTGTAAAAATGTTTTTAATAAAAACAGAAAGTTTCCCCATATCCAAGGATATAAACTTCCTCCAATCTTGAAATACTGGTGACAAAAATCAACATGGAAATTTGCAAAGAAGTTTTAAACTATTGAGCAAAATGTTGGCATAAAGTACTGGCATCTGTCTTAGCTGGCAGCTACGGCTGCTTTATTTCTAATGTAAGGTGAACTGATGTTGCCTAGAGCAGCTGAGGTTAGGCATGTTTTGGAGATGAAGAAGTCTGGTCTCTTGGGGGAGAGGTCCTGAACATCTGGATGCTTTGCTAAAATACCTCTTGTGAGCGAACATTCTTTCCTGGTGCTCCAAGGTTTGCTTAGAGCACGCGTTTAGAGAAGTATCAATATTGTGGTATATGAAGTGAAGAACTGTTTCTTGAGTTTCTAGTGTCTGCCAGGAACCAACCATGCTCCACATTTCCACATATATAATTTTTAAGAACTTTCAATAACTATATAAATTACTTACAGTTTACAGATAAAAAGTAGAAGTCCAGAAATATTAAAATCCTTCAGCAAGATCATGTTACCAAAATGCAGACAGAGGTAGAAATTAAGGTCATCTCTTTATGTTCCTTTTAGTAGGGCCTCACAATACATCTAAGATCCAGATATGTCATGGGAGCGTCTGTGGATCAATGATCCAACATTCTAAGTTCAGAAAGTAAAAGCTGAAGGACAGTTTATCGATAATCATGCGAAGAAAATGTCTTAAACATATAATAATTATTAAGACAGAAAACTGTCAGTAAACTGCTTGGCACCAGAAACCTTAATAGGCAAATTTTTAGTATGGTCTTATGAATGTCTCATGCATCTCTAGACCAAGATTTGGACACTAAGTTTTGAATCAACTGGGCCAGACAAAGCCAACAAAAGCTACTTCCTCCCTTGTACTAGCTTCTTTTTCTTTGCTTTGCATTGTCTCCACTCCAGGCTCTAGCTTGACATGGGAACCACTGTTTGAAAAGGAAGGAATGAGAGAATTCATGGAAATGCAGGTGAGTAGGTGAGAATTTTGTCCTGAGTGACTCATTCGCTAAACCTGATTGGCAAGCCAGAGTGAATTGAAGAAGCAAGGTACAGCCCTTCTCATAACCTGAAGGCGAAAAGTGAGAATGAATGACCCACTGTACACCCCCCATAAACACCTATCTAATTTCATGTCATGTCAACAAGTAAACTGGATCTAAACTGAGACAGTTTAACCCTAGAGCCAACAGAAAAAGGCAACTTATAGAACAGGGAAAATATTCCTGAACCACTTGGAAAAGGAGTTAATATGTAAAATTTGTAAGAAACGCTATAGGAAAATAATTTTTTAAAATGGGCAAAGAGCCTGAATAGACATTTCTAAAAGGAAGATACACAAATGATCAACAGGCATGTGCTTACGTTCTCAAGATGTCGACTCACCAAATACAAATCAAAGCCACAGAGAGGCATCCCTTCACACCTGTTAGCACAGATATTATTAAAATGAAAAAAAGATGGCAAGGTTGCTGAAGATGTGGAGGAAAAAACACTCTTCTACACTATTCGGGCACAATTAAATTTGTAAAGTCATTGAGACAAAAAATATGGACATTCTTCAAAAAATTAAAAATAAAACCAGCTTATAGCAATCCAACTTCTGAATATATATTTCAACTACAAATTGAATCAGTATGTCAAAGATTTCTTTGTACTCTCAGGATCACTGCAGAATTATTCAAAATAGGTGAAATGTGGAAACCCCCCAGATGCCCATTGACTCCCAAATGGCTGAAGACATTGGTGTAGACAGACACAAACACACATGAATGCTATTCAGTGTTGAAAAAGAGCAGCAAGTATTGACATTTGGGACAACATGGATGAACCCAGAAGATGTTACGCTAAGTGAAGTAAGCCAGACCCAAAATAACAAACACTATATGGTTTCACTTAGCTATCAAATCTGAGGTAGTCAAATTGACAGAAGAAAGAGTAAAATGATGTTTGTTATGACTAAGGGAGGAGAACATGGAAAATTTGGGGCAAAGAGGCACAAAATAATATGATGAGTAAGTTCTGTGTATCTGATACATAGTAAAGTCAGTGTAGCTAACAACATTATGTTGCATACTTGAAACGTGCTAAGGGAGTATACTGATCTTCTGTGTGACTGACAACAGAAAAAACGAGAACAGTGTGAGGCTATGTATAGAGTGATTAGTTTGACTGTGGCGATTACTTCACAGTATGTGCCTATATGAAACATCAAGCATATACCTTAAAAATCCTCTATTAGTCTGTTTCCCCTCGTGGAGAGAAAATACCTGACACCCACAAGCTAAAGGTGGAGATGTTTATTTTGGTCCAGTGGTTTTTGAGGATTCAATTCATAGCTGGTCGGCTCCAAGGCAGTGGCCTGGTGGAAGTGTGTGGTGGAGGAAAGTCACTCAACTTATGGAGGCCGGGAAGCAGAAAGAGAAAAAAAGAAGAGGTGCCAGGGACAGAATGTACCTTTCCAGGTCACACCCCATGACCCATCCCCTCTGCCCAGGCCCTGCCTCTAAACATCAGACATCTGAGGGACGCTTCAATCTAAACTATAACATACACAATTTGTGCCATTTATGCCTTAAAGAAAATGAGGCAATAATACAATCAAAGCTCTTTTAATATCTCCACTGCCTTTTATCTCAAACAGTAATAGCTGACATTGTATTTCTCACACACTTTGCTAAAACTCTGCGTGGTCTTTCTGACTGAACTTCGTGTCAACTCACTAAAGTGAGTACTTTTAGTACTATTATTTTTCAAAACAAATTTTGTTCCTGAGACTTGAAGGGATCATGTGTCCCTTACGCAGGTCACACAGCTAATGCATAATATCTGACCACAGAGCTGAGTTCTTAATGAATAGGATCGTAAACTGCATTAGAATATTGAAAATATATCAGGTATAGATTGAGTCCTAGATCTTTCAGTCAAATTAGAAGGTTTGTTTTGAAAAGCAGTGTGGCACACTCATGTGTCAGTGCTTAAGTCAGCTGTACACTCAGCAGAACAACATGGAGGAAAAAGCACCATCCACATTTTGTCCATTTGAGGTTTCATGACGTTCTCCCCCCCCGTGTGTGTGTGTGTGTGTGTGTGTGCACGCGCGCACGTGCTCATGCGTGCTACGCCAGAACTCTACCCCTGGGTTACACGTGCAGCCCTTCCCCAATACATATTTTTTGTGATATGACCCCATTCCATGGTTCTATCTTGTTATACCAAAAACTGGCTACAACAATAATGTACTTCTTTCATATGGTTACTCATTGGCTTTTCATCTCAGATTCTATTTTCAAATTGATTGATTTTAATGCATCTTGCTAAATTATTTTATTGCAGGATACTCAGTCCCATGTTTCTAGCTTTCTTTTTGGATTCCTAGTGCTTCCTGGGAATAATAATTTGCTTTAAAAGTGCTGTAGATAATAACAGAATAATAAAATAAAATAAAATAATGAACATATATATTGCTTAAAGCATACCATGAACACAACAAGGAGTGACTCCTATTATTCTTCCAATGATCTTATAAGGTAGATATCACTATTGGCCCCATTCCATACATAAGTAAGTAGAGGCCTAGATTCACATTGCTCATAGGTAAGAAACGATAGGATTCAAAGTTATCTATCTATAAATTATGTAAACTTTTTATTTTAAATTGCCTGCAAATTTTGTCAATCTTCTTTGGATCAATTTTCCCACATTGGGGAAATAATGCAAAAGAAAATGGGAAAAAGTCCATACACACCATTGTGTTAATTAACACATTAATTGGGGCTGGGGATTTAGCTCAGTGATTAGAGTGCTTGCCTTGCAAGCACAAGGGCCTGAGTTCGATCCCCGGCACCACAAAAAAAAAAAAAAAAAAAAAAAAAACATTAATTATGTAGTATCTGAAAGCACTGTGAAGTAAATAAAAAAGCTAAAGCAATTAATGGCCTATGTCATCCATAATATTGCACTGCCATCAAAAATGTTAAGTATCAGAGTTGCATGCACTGAAAGTACTTGAACTTCACTACGCACTGCACATTTTATTGGTATCCAGTTTTTGCCAAGCCATAGTGATATGCAGAACAAAACAAGAACTATTCACTCTTGTACTTAGGTTCTGGTTAGAAAAACAGAAACTAAAGACAACAGAAAAATAAACGAGTTAGAAAACTATAATTATTATTATTAAAGGTAATGAACAAAGTCTAAAATTATATCAACTTAAATACTTATAAAATGTACATATATGCTTTGAACTGAAAGAAATTCACAATAAAGAAATTTAATATTTTTATTGTGACATTACACTGAATTTATTTTGCCTTTAAATTTTTTTTTAATGTATTTAATTAGAAAAAGATGAACACGGCAAGTGAAAAATAGACAAAGGAAATGAAATGCCAGTTCACAAAAGAATAAATTTAGGTAACCAATTAAGAAAAATAAATAATAATCTCAGGGAAAATAAAATAATAACGTTAGACCTGAATGTTTAAGTCAATATTCTCTACTGTTTCTTAATACTATGCAGTACTTATTATTACTGTAATTATAAAACCATTTTTGGTGTCATTTTTATCTTTAATTTTGTTACAATACTAAATTAAAAATTTCTGAAGAGCAGGAAGCATGGCCATTTTGATCTCCACCCACTCATTGAAGCCTGAGTTCCTACACAGTGACACAAATACACCAGGCAATATGTAAACATCTGTTGAATACATTAACTACAAAGTACAGAATTTAAATTAAGCAAATTCAAATTAGTACAATATACTGTGTAGAACTACAGAAGCTTAGAGGAGGTCATCCAGTGAGACTGAACAGAAAAGATCAAATTAAAAGAGAATCTTGAAGATTTGGTAGAATAAGCACCTGCGACTATGGTAGAGAGGTAGAAAAGGAAGTAGTATGAGTAATTTTCCAAGCAGCAGAACAAATGAGTCTGTGTCCTTTGCTAGGAAAGGATGGAGCACACAGTAGAAACACTGAAATTTCAAATTGACTAGAGCATAGGCTGAGGAGAGAAAAACACTGAGATAAACATTTAGAAAGAAAACTGGAGGACATGGCTTTGCCTTGATCCACCACAGAAGAGATCAAGAGAAAGGAATGATCTTTCCTTTGATTTGAACTCACCTTCAGAAATTTGTTAGACAGCTATATGTTTGAAATGGGGGGGGTGACAAAAGTATAAAGGCTAGTTGACAGAAAACAAATTACTTCTGTCCAGAAGTTAAAACAGTCTTGTGGCAGATTGATAAGAGGGCTGTTAGAAGGCAGAGGGATACTTCCAAATCCATGAGTGAATATAGGCAGATAAAGAGGAATTCAAAGATGAAGCCAGGATATCCACCCTTGCTCCTGGGAGCTCGTTCCAAAATCAGAGATAGTCTTGCTGTTGTTTTAATTATGTTTAATATTATTGTAATATTGAGAAGTCAACAAGATTGCAAGTAAAGAAGATACATAATTTACATAATGTGAGCAATATTAAACTACAGCAATCCTAAGACACTTGGGGAAAATTAACCATCACAAAGAAATAAGGGGCTAGGGCTCAATTATAAGTCAAACTTGGAGAATACACAAGATAATAGTGGAAACAGTTTATCATACATTAAAATCTCTAAAACCAAAAAAGTGAAGAGTATCCACCCCTTCTTAATGCATCTGTGTGACTTAAAACCCTAAGTATTTCTGACACATAAGAAGTTTATAATTTCAAGGCATAAAATATTTCCTGTAGTAATATGTGCATGATAAAAGGAATCAAAGGAAATCATAGACAAAACTTGAATATTAAGGTTAAATATACTGGCTTTATTTTTCAAAAGGAAACAACTTTGAGACATCAAGGACTCCCTGAAAAAGAATAGAGCAAATTATCTTAAAAATTAAAAAAGTTATTTATCCTGGCATTACATTTAGTGTGAGTTTAAGAATGAGGGTGTTGGTCTTGCTGCTCAATACTCATGTCAGAAATCCTTAGATGAAGGATTCCAGCCAAATCTCAAAGCAGCTGGATTCAATCCATTTCCTCAAATGACTATCTTATACATGATGGTTATTATATACCCACACATACTAATATTATATATACCAGAGTTAAAGTGATTTTAATGAGCAGACAGTAAATTACTAGAAAAGGGTAGAAGGCTTTTGCTATTTGAGAAAGGCATGTTTGTGTTTCTTTCTTTTTTTTGTACATGTATCAATGTACAAATTCATTGTCTTTAAATACAGGACATGAGCAGAACTCAGACTGCATGGGAAACAATATGAAGAATCAGTGCTTGGGACCACATCCTATTAAACGGCTTTTGCACAGCAAAATAAATCACCAATAGAGCAGGACAAAAACCCAAAGACTGGGAAAAAAATTTTGCCAGCTGTCCCTCAGACAAAGGTCTAACACCTAGAATATATAAAGAACTTAAAAAAAATCACCCCCCCCAAATTTAAAGACCCAATCCAAAAATGGGCATCTGAAATAAATAAACGTTTCTCAGACAAAGAAAAAAAATAGCAAATAAATATATGAAAAAGTGTGCAACATCACTGGTCATTCAAGAGATGCAAATCAAAATAACGCTAAGATTTCATCTCACTCCAGAAAGAACAACTATTATCAAGAAATCAACCAATAACAAATGCTGATGGGGCTGTGGGGAAAAAGGAACTCTCCTCCATTGTTGGTGGGAATGTAAGCTGGTCCAACCACTGTGGAAATCAGTGTGGAGATTCCTCAGAAAACTACAACTAGAGGTTCCATTTGACCCGGCTATTCCTCTGCTGGGTATCTTCCCAGAAGAATTAAAATCATCATATCACAGTGATATATGCACAACCATGTTCATAGCAACACAATTTGTAATAGCTAAGACTTGGAAACAACTAAATGCCCAACATCTAATGAATGGCTAGAGAAGATGTGGTTTATCTACACAATGGAGTACTACTCTGCCATAAGAAAGAACAAACTAGAGACATCTGTAGGTAAATGGATGCACCTTGAGAATATACTCTTAAGTAAAATAATTCAGACATTCGTCAATATACATCGAATTGTTTCTCTGATATGAGAAACCATAAGTATAAATAAGGACAAACTGGTATAATAGATATTATGTGAAAAAAAAGATAGTATTCAAAAGAGAGGAGAACTAGATAGGGGAAGGGGTGAAAAAAAGAAAAGAGAAAAGCAAAAACTGGAAAAATGTAAATAAACCTGCTATAATAGAGAAGGGGGGAGCAGAAGGGAGAGGTGGGGAAGGAGGGGGGGGAACCAAGATATATCATGTACAGGTACAAAATAACCATGATGAATGTGATCATTATGTATACAACGTACCAGTACATGTTCTTGGTAAAAATACATACATACATACATACATACATGACATGATGGGAACACTTAATCAAAATCTTGTGAAGTCAAGGAGTCCATCTGTTTTCTTTTGTACAGCCGTAAGGTGTAATAAAACAATAATATATTGTATAAAATTTGATCTTGGAAATTCCTAAACTACATTTATGGAGTCCTTAGTGCAGGATTATATGATAAGGCCTAAAATGTATTCTACCACTGTATCTCTCATTTGTATTGGTTTTACCCCTTCCCCTGAAAATTGCTGCCTTTATATCCCAGTAAAAATTTAACTATATTTGTTGTTAAGTATGTAAGGTGGAGAAATTATTAAGGTGCAAATTCTTTCATAGTAGGGAATGTCATGTCTCTGAGCTCTGAAATGTCAAAATAACCTCAGTAAATTCAGACAAAATAAATAAAATACAAAAGTTTTGCTTTCTTGGTTAAAGGAAGGCAAAAAGCCTGTACAGATTTGTTGTGACACTTCATATCAGTGTAGTGAAGGCTTCCTTTAATTTTTAGGACTGAATGGAAAATATTCTGATGTGTTTACTTTTTTCTCTGATAACTTCCCATTCCTCTTTTCAAACTGAAGGATGAATTTGATTTTTTTGTTGTTGTTGTTTATAGTTGTTATTTTTTGGTCCCAGAGGAGCTGTTTTGGGGATAGAAGTATATTTTCTTCAACACTATTAGATCTACGTGAGACTATTAGCTACGTTGGAAAAAAAACAAGGAGAAAGTGGAGAAGTCTTAGCTTATTAATTAGATAAAAACAGTCTCCTATGTTGAGAAGAAGGTAAAATAGTAGGCAGTTGTGAATTTTTTAGAATGAGATCCTCAGAAATAATTAGCAAACATAAGGGAATGGCGGTGTGGTGAATCATGGGATATAGTTTTGTACATAAAGAGATTGCTAGCCATTCAAGAGATTTATCCTCAAGCACTGAATGAGAGACTAAAGGAGTAACTAAAGGAATATGAAAAGATCCACACACAAATATAATGGGTGCTTCAACTATAACCTGTATAGCTGAGTGACTGTTGTACAAAAAAATATTGCTTTACCTAAAACCTGCTCCTTTATCTCTCAGAGTATTTGACTGAATTTAAAATTACAGACTGAAATTCTCAAAGTTGAAGTTTCTTCTCATCCAGATAAAAGAGAATAAGAATTTATATGTCAGAAACTAAAATGTTTGCAGTTGATTCATAGTTGGTACAAGAAAGTACTCATACTCGATTGATTTAGCTTCACATGTACTCTTTTCCTATGTAATTACCAATATTAGACGCAGATTTGGGGGTGGTTCTGCTCGGGCAGAGATCCTCCTGCTGCACTTTAGTGGCTGCTGGTGGCTAGTGTGACTAATTTCAAATGAAAGACTCAAATATACAGTACAGTCTATTTCCATAGGGGATATTAATTTAACTAGGATTTCCTGTGGGAAACTGGAGCGCTATACTGAAAATTTCTAAAAATCAAAGTGAAATAGCCTTTATATCCCAGTGCTCAGGGAGAGAAAGGGGAAGGAACAAAGCACACTGCTTTAATTACACTGCTAGCCTGTCTCTCTGGACAGTCACAAGCTCCTGGTAGTCACAAAATCCTGAAGCTACTTGGAGTAAGAGACTTAAGAAATATAACAAACACTCCAAGAAGGCAGAATGAGACACCCTGCAAGCTGTGATGCTTAAGAAACTTAGCCTTTTCTCAAGGAAACTTCGGCCAACTTGCCAATATACTTAACAAATTCTTAAGGTATGGGGAAGAGATACAGGAGAACTGGACAGGTACTTCGGAAGGAAGGAACTAGGTCTCTCATGCTTTTTTAGGGATAAGATTTCTGAAATCTCAGAGACAGAGGACTGTCATGTTCTTGAAGCAGAGGCAAACCAGAGATAAACCATCTTGCTGAGACCTTGTTCTTTCCCTGGCTAATTAGTTCCCTGATCAATAATTCAGATAACAAAAGTTAAAGGAAAACAGCAGAGTTTTATTTTCCATACAGTATCTACCATATGATTAAAAAATCACTAGACAGGTGGACATGTGAGGGTAAGACTATATAATCAACAATTCAGAGAACAAGAAAATATTAAATGATAACCAACAAATGATTCAGATTTTGTAGATAAAAAGCAAGAAACAAAAAACCATTATGCTGCTATGTGTTAAAAATGCAGAGAAAGGTTGAACAAATAGACAACACATGGAGAATCTCACCAAAAAGATAAGAATTACTAGAAAAAGTATCAAGTGTGTAATTTAAAAACTAAAGTATCTGTGATATCTGATGCCAACAAACCAGTGCATTTGTACAATAGCTTAGACCAAGATAAAACACAGGGATAGTGGACACGAAGAGAGACCAAAAAAAAAATGCCCACAATGAAACAAAGAGAGAGAAATGGAATGACTAAAACAAGGAATTAAGAACATGTAGAATACTCTCAAATGAACTAACAAGCGTGTAACTGGTGTTCTAGAAGGAATAAGCAAAATGAGAAATATTAACACACTTTTCTCCACAACTGATAGAATGGTCAGACAATATGTGAACAATGCAACTAACAAATTTGATCCAACTCATGTATACACAGTGAAAAATCATAATGTCAGAGGAAGCAAGAGCGAAGCTAGATCTTCATAGGTTAGTAATACTGTTTCTTAATCTAGAGGCTGCTTACATGGATACACTAAAATTGCTGTAAGTATACTTTAATCAAAGATAAGGAAAATAATGCACAGCAACTTGCATTTGTGTGTGATCTGCTTTTTAAATATTAATTTCAATTGATGGTAAGAAAGATACATTTATGTAGCACGGAGAGATATTTCCATACATGTATACGTCATTTAATCATCACCTTGGGATATTTCATTTATTTGTCATCTCAATCAATTACTATTTCTTCGTGATGAGAACATTCAAGATCCTCTTCTCGAGATACTGTGTTTATACAGTATTGTTGACTACACTCACCCTTTTGTGTAACAGTACTCTAGGATGTATCCCTTTTCCCTAGCTTTAACCAGTCTCTCCCAGCTGCCCCTTCTCCTCTGCCCTCCCAGCATCTGGTGTGAGCTCAACATTTTTCATCTTACTTAATGAAATTGTGTAGTATTTGTTTCTTTGTGTCTGACTTACTTCACTTAACATTACCATCTCCAGATCCATCCATGTTGCCAAATATGACAGGATTTCAGTTTTTTTTCCTTTTGCTGCACAGTATTTCACTATTTGTATTGCTGAATATTAGTTTATGTATACACCACATTTTCTTTATCTGTTAATTTGGCGATGGGTGGACACTAAGGTTGATTCCATACCATCACAATATGGTCTGCTTTTAAATTTTTCTCAAGCAGAGTTCCTTAAAAGCTCTGTTTTCAGTATTTGGTAGCTTTTTCTTGGTAAATTTTTTATTTAACTCTTGAAAGGCACATGATCACTCCTGAAGTTTAAAGATTCTTTGTAGGAGATGAACTAAAACTTGTGGATTTGAGAGATGTGAAATCAAGAAGTCTTTCAGTACCCCAAGATTGGCTTTTCATACGTTTGGGGCTCCCAGCAAGCTACAGTTATACTGGTTCCATATGAATGTGTGTGTATGTGGATGTGGATGTAGACACACATATTAGCTTCATCAGAAACAAAATTAATGCACTTTCATAGACAATACTTTTAGTGATGATCAAGAGATACTTACATAAAAGCTACTGAGTTATTAAGACATAATACCAATTGTAACTCATGTATTAAATCTGGGACATTATTAAAGTTCCATGAAACTTCTCATTCTACACTCTACTAAGAAATATGGCTTCCCTAAGTGACAGATAATTCTGCAAGACTCCTCCAGATAATTGGAATTTCCATATTTTTCGGTAATACAGTAGTGCTTTATCTATTCAGTATCAGACTTTCAAGTCTGTGCTACATTTGCTATTAATTAAATATTGTTAGTTTTTCTTCATCACTACCAATCTAAACTGCTGCGGGTGTTTTGATGTATCCATATTTGTGCCAATAGGGCATGTATGTTTTGCAGTTTCAGCATTAATCACTCATAAACCTTCTGTTAAGAGACATGATATATAGTCACTGAAAATTTTATTTGTAGACATTCCAGTGTTGATGGCTTGCCTGTGAGTTCGTTTTATTTCATATGTTGCAATTTACTATCAAAGTGATGGTAATAACTGTAAAGATAAATACAAATTAAGAATAAGAGGCTTAATTCTCCACATTGCACATAAAGGAAAAGATTCTGTCCCTCTCCTTTCTCTTAGAGCATTTACTTTAGAAAATGTGTAATTATAAACAGTCCTTTCTCCTCTCTTTGAAATGTATATAAATCTTTTTGAAAATTGGATAGGACTTTATGACCTAGAAAAGTCTCAAGTACCTGGGAGTCATCTCTTTGAAACGTAAACATCAAGGGAGAGCAGCTACTGCCAGAGGACCGCGGCCTAACTTCAGCGGATGCCACCTCATCCCGCCTGTCACAGGCATGTGAAACATTTTTCTTTTGCGTGAAGCCAATTAGCTGACACAGATGGTCACCCGTTACCAGGTGAATCTAGGATGAGCTCTATCTGTCAAATGGTTCCGTCGATTCCTCTTACTTGAGTACTAGCTACCGCTCATCTTGAAAATCTGTGTGTAATGAGTTACATTTCCTGGGTTATATAAAAGAGTGAGGTTTTTTGTTTTTTTTTTTTTTTTCTTTTCTGTCTTTGCAATCTCTCACTGGACCAATTATGATGTGCATGGCTTACAGCTTTCATACTTAGTAATAAAACTGTTCTATTTCTTTCCTACCTTTGTGCAGAGGATTTTGGGGTTTGCAGATATTTTTTTACCAATCATACTTCACAAACATAACAATAACCCTCTAGGCTATTTTTAAATGTACAGGGTTTGGCAAAACTGATACTGATACTTTACCTGTCCTATGTTGGGTCCGTCAGTTTGAGAAGTGATATGCTCAAAATCCTTCCCTTTCTAGTATACCTGTATATTTCTCCTTTCCCTTTAAAAAGATCTTGCTCCTTCCCACATTACCTACAGAAGAGTTTATAGTGATTGAGAGTTTTGCTGAAAGTACTGGAAAGAGAGTTTAGGAGGATAGAATTTTTAGCCTGCTGTGTTCTGTTTGGTTGTGATAGATTGAGTGCTTTCCCTTTGGGCATCATCAGAACAATTATTTTTACAACAGTCATGCAAACATTAGGGGCTGTAATTATAGTCCATGACTTAGACATTAGGGTGCAATATTAGTGTTTTCTAAAAAACTGATCTGTTAGGAAATTCCTTTTGTTCATAGATTAGTAAAAGGGGCATTAAAATTATTTTAAATATTTTGATGAAAGTCAAGTGAAGAAGCAAGATTGGATATTCAATCTTTTCATTTATTATCAAATGCTTTATTAATCACTCATGTATTTAAAAATGATTTCTTGTGACCATTAAATGCCACTATCATTGTTGTGGTGCACTGAGTTGTGTCTAAAAGTGGAATTATGTTTAGCTATGAATATTTTAACTCCAAATTCTCTCTTGACTCATTTAACTAATTCACTTGGCTTTTTAGCAAAACTACTTTACTCATTTATTCTTGCTTCCTCAATGGCTATTCTCATCTAGGATGCCCCTGAATTGATGCAAAGGAAAGTAACTTTCCTTCACAATGGACATATTTCATCCAACACAGACAATTCTATAGGGTACTTACTGTATGTCAGGTACTGTCCTACACACGGAGGAAGCAGTCTGAAATAAAAACAGACAAACGATACTGGGTAAAATAGGTCAGATTTACAGTGAATTATCAACTATTTCAGGTGGGAACCTCAGCAGTGAACTGTTCTGAAAAATGAACAACTGGCAAAACAGTCAGGCAAGAGAGCTACTAGGGAGAACAGCAAAGAGCTTTCATTCTGCTTGAGAACTCAAACCTAAGTGGGAGGCTTCAGAGCCTCGAGGCGCTGAGACGTCCTGGTTGGCTTTTACGCTGTTCAGATTCAAGCAACTTCCACACGTGTTAAAAGCAATGCAGGTGCTTTGCCTCCGGAGAAGAAAGAATTGGAAGAATTTCACAATACATTCTAACTTACTAGGATAGATCCTTTTCAAATAATGTGAAAAGGTCCATATGTATGTATGCAACCATGCGAGACTGTGTGTATGAAGCCCAGAAGGTGTATAAAGCTGTTTAAATGGTACAGCCAGGATTAGAACTCATGAAGCCCAATTTCAAAATCCACCTTTCCCTCCCACCTCTCCTTCTTTCCTTCCTTCCTTCTTTCCTTCCTTCCTCCAAGTCACTGTCATATAGCCTTTAAAACAAGTATCACTAGAGCATAAAGATAATAACTATAAAAAATCTTGACCAGTAAAATTATGTTAACAGGATGAAGAGTCTTGCCTTTGTATTTACACAATATTTAATATTTTCTCTGATGAATTCATCAAAATGCTGACTCTGAAACTGCCAAATCATCATATATTCTCTCCTTATAGAAAATAAATGAAAGATTTTGGGGATTTAGCTCAAGTGGTAGAGTACTTGCCTAGCAAGCGCAAGGTTGAGTTTGATCCCCAGCACCCCCTCCCCCAAAAGAAAGAAAAAAGAAGTTAAAAATGGCTAATGCTTTTCTTGGCTTGCATATGGAACCACCTCTAGGGCGCTTATTTTTCCCCTGAAATTTTCATTATGCAATTATACTCTATTAAAATAAAAATCATTCAAAGCATCCTTAAAGGGAGAAAACAGCTTCCAAAAATAAAACTGGAACAAACAGTGAATATCGAGGGAGGCTGAGAGAATCCTACCCTACCCTGAATCAAAGAAGTGATTCGAGGACCGATATGTATTTATACCCAGATCGATTTTATTGCCAACTGGCTGATGGCTCACAGACTCCTGCTATGTCCGTGCATGATCTTCCTTCTGTGAGCTCGGAATCCAGTCGTCTCCCTGTGTGTTCTATCTCCTTTTCTTATAAGGACATGAGTAACTCTGGATTAGGGCTGGCCTGAAGGCTTCACTTTAATATAATTACATCTTTAAAGGACTTATTCCATGTAGTCACATTCTAAAATATTAGACTAGAGCTTCAACGCACAATTTTTGGCAGGGTGCAATTCAGCCTCCATGTATGTGCACATAACTGAATCTCCACTGTGTTATTAATGTTTGTGAACTTAATTCTTTCCGTGATTCTGGTGACAAACCGAACTGGATAAATCAAACTTCTCCATAAGGTCAACACTGAACCTAACCATTGAATTTGATTTGTTTCTCATCAAATTCAATTTGCAACCAAAATTGTGGAAAGATTTAGTTCATGAACCGAGGTACCACTGGTTCTGTATAGTTCGTTATTTTGTGGAAGTCAGCCGACTGTGAATTGAAAACTTATTTGTTATTTATGAAACGTGTAACTTCAATAAATATTTTAAAATATAAAACCTCATGCTATACAAGGTCACCACAACATAGATTTTGTGAGCTGTCAAAGAGGGAAAATGCTAAACCGTAACCTTTTTAGAATATGGTTGTCCTTTGGTACACTCGGGAGATTGGTTTCAGGATCCCTGCAATCACCATAATCCGAAAATGCTTAAATCCTTTATATAAAAAGCACAGTATTTTCATATAATCTATACATCTTCTCTATATTTTAAGCCATCTTGACATTAGTAATAGTACCTAATCCAATGTAACTATAGGTAATTGGTTATTATGCTGTATTAGTCAGGGACTAATAAGAAAGTTAAGCGCATGTTCAGTTAACTGTACAGTTAATTTTGCTAAAATGTTTGATCTATGATTGGTTGAATGCACAGATGAAGGACCCATGGATATTACAAAACTGACTGTATTAAATAATTTAAAATAAAGATAATTTTTAAAAATACAGTGTAAACAACTGTCAGTAGAAATAATTAAAAGAAATAGCCCATTCATTATATCTTCCAGAAGGGATGATTTGCACTGTTACTTCTTGCCAACTCTTGTTCTGGTGTCATATCTTTATTGTTGAAATTCTTATAAGCAAGTCTCATGGGAAATGCTCTAGCAGGAATCAGGTTACAGTAAATCCTCACGTGTTGCATGCACTTCATCTTTCAAAGAACCAAAGGGATGGAGTTTGCCTTTGAAAGACACTGTACTCTAACCTGGAATGCTCTAGAATTACACATTACTTCTCTGCTGTTCAGACTTTACCTATCTTGAGATGCTACAGGATGTGCAATTCTGCTGCTTGCTTCAACTGAGTATCAGATGCATCACATAAATGAATTACTAGTGGTAACCTAGTGTTTGTACTGATTTTCCATTGTCTACCATCTAAAGGAAATAATAGAAACATATGTTCCAAAGACTATTGTTCAATATATTCACATAGTGAAGTTAAAATGTTTGGTTAGGAAATCAATAATGTTATACTAAGCATCAAGTATAGTAAAATAGAAAAGTTATAAGAAGCTGTGAACTTGCTTAAAATCAGTGTGTGTCCAAACCAGGGAGCAACAAAATAGATACAACTACAACTTTAAATAGTAACCTAGGGAAGAGTTAACCAGCATCCCAACTTTTGCCTCTGCAGGGAAAATCAATGAAAACCACAAACAAATAATAAAGGCAATACAATTTTTGAGTTAGCATTAAGATTCATCCACAGTAAATTTGAGGACAGTGACTGCTATGCAGTATTGGCAACTATATCAGAATTCTCTGTGCAATGAATGCAATATCAAGCATAGAAAGTAAATGAGGACATAGGTTTAGAATGTCACCTAGGAAGAGTAAAAGGATTTAAATAAAAGTTAGGATAATACGCTATTATAAATGAGAAAGATATCTTTTAAAATATTGGCAACAGGCATATAAGATTGTCCTCCAAAGTTTAAAACAGTAATTGCTTTAAAATAAGCAAACTACGGTTCGTAGCAGAAATTCATTGAGTTGAGTTTTACACTCTAATGGGTTGAATGTACAACACATATATTGTAGGAATGTGTAGCTGAACTGAAATGTTCCAAGAATGACAGCCACACAAAGGGCCAGTATGAATCCTTGTCTCAGAATGTGCCCCCTCCAGCTGCCTAATCGGAGTTCTTTGCTGTCTTCTAATTTTCTAATTAAAGCTTTCACTATAAAGTCGTGCTTCAGTTTTAATTTACGTTCTTTCTAAAAGCAAGGATGCAAGCTGCATGGTGACAGACTTTGGGACAGTTCCAGCCTGCTCTAGGATTCATGGGACCCCGTAAATAACTGAAATTTTAGAAAGTGGATGGTGAGTACCCATCCAGAATGTTGGCCCTACAGTTAAGTCTTCTAATCCTTTCCTTTCCCTGACTCCTCCATGTTAAATTCCCATGGGATGCCACAGACTCTGTCAGGACTTCTACTAATTGGGAACTGCAGATCGGCATGCTTGGTTGTTATTTTGTCTTGTTTGTTGGTCTGGAGAGCCACTGGTTCTTTTCCTAAAACTGCCAGACTGGAGACAGATCTTTTGTTGGGTAGGGTATCAGAATTTCTCAGATTGCCCTGTGTTTTTCTCTAGCCACTGTCTGCCCCGTGCCACCTTTACATTCTCACCTCTCAGGCAGGAGCCCTCCCCCTTCCTCCCAAAAAATACAGATCCTGAGGTGTACGCAGTACTCCCCAGCTCTTCCTTAGCTTTTTCATATGGGCGCAATGAGCAAAGCACAAACTCTGCTCTTTCACTCAGGTTAGAAACCTGGTGATTTGGAGGAGCCTGTGGGGGTTCAGCTGGACTAGGTAAGCAGACTCAGTTGATGCGAGCCTGGGCTCGTGGGAACTGCTATACCTGGCGCCTGCTTTGGCTCCAGCTCCAAACCCTGATCCTTGTCTTTGTCAACTCTGTAGCTTCCATCGGCCCCTCAAAGACAGACCACGAAGCTCTCTGTGCTTGCCAGTGTGGCCTTGCTGAGTAAAGCTCCTTTCCTGCCCTTAGCTAGTGCTCCTCTGCTTAACTCATTCACGGGATGGGTGGCTGAGTCTGGCGTGTTGGAACCCCTAGAGTTTAAACTAATTTGGAAAGGTGCACCTGGGAAAAAGCAGGTCTTTGGATATTAGCCACTCACAGATAGCAGACTCTGGAGGAAGAGGAAAGACTGGGGTGGTCCCAGACAACTGATGAAATTATTTTAATTTTGGAGACATTTTCTTATCTTTCCACTTTGGCTGACATAAATTGCTTTCTACCACTATTCAACAGAACAGAAAAATAAACCTTAACATTTGATAGGTCCTCACATTTAGATCCTTGGTGAATCCGTTTCTGACACTGGATCTTACTGTCTCTGTTTCTGTGTCATTGGAGCTCTTTTGGAGTACTGGGCAGAGGCCACTCGAATTTAACACAGAAGTTCATCTTGTCTTTTTGTTACCAGGTTTGGGGTGCTGGAGTCTCCTTCTAGGGGTAGTTCCCAGGTTCTTTCTGTCCTGAGCAACGAATTGGCCAAGCTAAGCATATACAACAGCAAAGGTTTATGTTTATTAAAGGTAGGAAAAGAAACAGGCTCTGCAGAGCGAGATGTGGCCAAGTAAAAGTAGGAAAATAAGACATCTGACCCTTAAATAAGTTTTACAGTAACTATTCTAGAGGGATAATAAGTATCTGAAAAGAGAGATTTTTGTCAAACAATAGGTCAACACATTAAAAATGAGCTTTAAAAGGTCTTAAAATGACTTAGGCTTTATTTGTTCATTATTTTAAGATATCCTAAAGATAATGTGTATAAACACAACTCAATTAATATTCTAGTGACAGTTTTCTGAAAGAAAAAAAGAAAAAAGAAAAAGAGAAATCTTTTGATGTAAACAGTTTATAGCTATGGCTTGCCTGTTAATGAATTTGTTCACATGGCCTAATGCTACAACTAGCAAGAGATGCTACAGACATTTGCTTGCTTCTCTCTAATAAATAAACTGCTATTTACTGTCTAGTTTTTGCTTCCATTAAATACATACAACATAACTCTTAAAATCATTCTGTTTTTACAGAAAAGCCATGGAAGTTTCAAAAACAAAGATTTCAAATTTTCCCTCCCCAAGTATGTTATGTCTCCTTTTCTAGATGTAGAGTGCTTACATCTGGATATGACACAGTCTGGGACACAAATATGAGTAAAAACCTGATTTTAAAACCACTGGTAACTTATGAGTGGAATGGCATAATTTTGTAATAATCTGAGTTATGTTTTGTTAAATTGATCACATATTTTAATACTATAATCTTTTGAGTAAAACATTTCTAACTAGGGACTCTCTCTTCTAAGAAAATATTTTTAAAAGAACTCAAAATGTAATACACAGGGATGTCAGAATATTTATGTTTAAAACAACAAGGTTTAATATGGTTTCATTCTTAGAAAAAAATGTACAACAAAACTAAAAGAGAGGTTTTACATTTGCAAAATAAATTATGTTTCCTACTATCTTTTATTTGGCTTTGTTTAGGAAAAGTAAGTCTTGGCTACTTAAGTTTTACTTAGGTATCTGGTCAAAGTTTTGTTGTACAATTATGGTTAAATAAACTATCATTATATGTGATATGCCTTATTTTTTAAAATGCAGTTGTTCTGGTTTTCTTTTGTAATGTAGTTAGTCACGATTACGGGCTTTATATGTTAAAAAAAAGTAAACTGTTTTGCTAAATTGCTACCTTGTTTATTAGTAACAGACACTTAACACAACAAAAAAAGACGTCGTGTTAAGTGTCTGTTACTAATAAACGTTTGTGTTTGGGCAAAATCGGAAAGTTAATGTAAGTTGTACATATAAAAAAAGCTCTGAGGCATGAAACTTATAAAAAAATCTGTACATACAAGATGGTTACCTACAATTCAAAAATGATTTACATTTTTTCAAATCAAAGTTCATAATGTTAATGTAAAACCAACTTTTAAGTTTCAAACAAGTTTCTAAAATTTTACAAAATTTACAAAAACTAGCCCAAGAAATAAATGTTTGTGTTTTATTGAGAAAATTTCTTCTGTTTTCTGCTACTAGACTGTTGATTATAAGAGGAACAGTCTTAACATACTCAGGGTTTGTTTTAATGAACAGTTAATAACTCCAATTAAGTAAACAACTATTTTTGAGATTATTATGGCATATTTGACACTCTGGATCTGAAACTAGATATGTATACATCTGGGGACCAAATATGCTCTGTACATATGCACAGTTCATAAAACTAAAGCTGCATAAGTTTGACATATCTACAGTAAACAGTAAGTGCTCTGTTTTATACAACATGCCTTGCATCTGAACTTTAAACATATTAAATAGTGTTTTGCAGTACAATTCAGGTGGGGAGAACCCTGCCATTTGAACAATCCACCATTTACTGGCTATATCTATTGTCTTTAGTTAAGTAAACATTTTCATTGTATAAGTGACATGCATTGGTACATCAGGTAATAAGTATATTTTCAGGTCATTAACACCATCTCCTAAGTTTTTAAGAGACTTAAAGTCATTCTCTGATTTTTTTGTCAGTACTTTTAAGCTTTGTGGATGCGTTAAATATAAAATTACATGATTGTGGCGATACTACTAAGCCACATATTGCCTTAGAAGTAAGAAGCTAAGGTGATATGTAAAATTTCAGTGTAACTGTGATGCTACTTATCACTGATTCTCTGTATGTTAAATACATTTGTATTCTCTAAGTGCACAAGCCTTCTACTGTTCAGAACTTGGGAAAAGCACCTTCACCTAGCAGTCACCTTTTCCCTCCAGAAACAACATTGTTTGTAATGACAGAAGTTTTTTTAGACTTACATTTCTGTGCTAATTGTATTATGATAGTTAAATATGCCTAAACATTATATACCACATTCAGCGGCACTCTGGCAATTATACATTTGGAAATCAGTCACCTATAAAGTGTATTTATAAGTAAGGCATTCTAGTTACTAGGACTCTGATTCTGACAAAACTAGACTACCTACATTTCTTAAACTACGATGCTAACTGGATTTTACTCTTACTAACTTTGTTGCAGATTTTCCTTGAAAGTCCTTGGAACTGTGGTGTGTTAACATTCTTCCACAGTATAATCTCATTTTTTTTAATTTTAAATTTTATTGTTATTGGTACATGTTTGCAGTACATAATAACTGTATTCCTTGTAGGGAGCTGGCACACATACACACCTTTATATTTTTTTCATCCCCATCCCCACTTCTGTCTCTGTTTTCCATCTACCACTTGGTCTTCTTTCCTTTTGCAAATGATTTGTCTGCCTATTGCCTATTAGTCATCTTTTATTTTGCTCTTTATTTATATTTTGAGTTTATCTTATAAAACAAACTATGTGATATTTAAGCTTGTGTATCTAATTTATTTCTCTTAACACTGTGGTTTCAGAGTCCATCCATTTTCCTACAGATGACTAAAGTTTATCCTTCTTTATAACAGATTAGTACTCTATTGCATACAAATGCCACATTTTCCCCATCCATTCATCTGCTGATGAACATACAGCTTGCTTCTATGATTTAGCTATTATGAATTGTGCCACTATAAACATAGGTATGTACAGATCACTGTATCTCTTTCAGGAAGGGAGCTACAAGGGAAAATAGCTGGGTTGAATGGATTTTCTAGTTTTAGTTTTTTGAAGAACCTCTATACTGGTTTCTGCAGTGGTTGTAGTAGTTTTCATTCGCACCAACATTGTAGAAGGGTACCTTTTCCCCCACTGCCTCGCCAGCATTTGTTATTTGATATCTTGATGACAGCCACTCTTTCTGGAGTAAAATGTGAAAATTCATGAAGGCAGAGGTGTAGCCAGGGACTTTCTGAATGGAACCCTGGTTGCACAAGAAAAAGCACCAAGAATCAAGAAACGGGACAGTATCAAGTTAAAATCTTCTGCACAATAACGGAAACAACTAACAGAGTGAAGGGATAACCACGAAATGGGCAAAAAAATTTTGCTGGCTCATCCTCAAACAGAAGACTAATATTTATATAAAAAGCTCAAATATATTAGATCCTCCCAAAATAAAAGACCCAATCACAAAATGGTCTACTGAAATGAACAGACGTTTCTCAGAAGAAGCACTAGAAATGACCAATAAACATATAAATCAAAAAATAAATGTTCAGCATCTTTGGCCATTAGAGAAATGCACTTTAAAACAACACTGAGATTCCACCTTACTAGGGAGTATACTTTCTAACGGACAACACTTGAACAGTATTTAAAAAATAATAAGTCATTCCATTCTCTAGAAGATAAATGGAATATGACGCTGACTCCCAGTCCCTCCCCAAATTATAGGATTAAGACCTACTGCTCCTACTATAAGACTGGTTCAACTGAGCTTTGGGAGTTCACCAACAGAAGACTGGAGACCAAGGCTTAAAAAAAAAAAAAAAAAAAAAAAACAATGTGAAGAGGACAACCAGTATTTTGGTTCTTTCCCTTCAAGGTCAACCAGAACCCAGGGTATGACATGTTCCCGTAAAAGGGTGCTGCAATTCCAGTGAATCACCCCTCCCAAGCTGGGGGATTTTGGGACTCCTGAAGGGTAAGAGTCACCCAGTGTGCACCAGCGTCACTAAAGAGGGGAATGTCTCCATGCCTACAAGGGAAGCCGTGTGGTGAAACATGGCTGTGGCCTATCTTGGCAGATGACACAACTGTAAAGATCTGGGAGAAGCAAAATTCTCATCATATGCCCTTCAAAATCATCATATGCCCCTCAAAATAACCCATGAAAAGCTTTGACTGACCTTCACAGTAAAAAGAATTTAATTTTGATTATCTACTCAGTTTTAAACACTCAATAGGAAAGTATAGCCAAAACAGTAAAATATAGTAGTTAATACCATTAAACAGGGGAGCAAGAGAGACTTTTTTGTTCTTTCTCCTTAAAACTAAGGAGGATAAAGTCACTCAAGGGGGAATGACATAGTTATAGTGTTAGGTATAAAGTTAGTCATTAGTAGGCTGGAGACAGGTGGCTGGGTTCTATTTGAAATGCAAATATGACTTTTTCCCTCACTTTCTTAATCATTAGATATAAGTAAGAGCTACGCAAACTTGAGGTTTCAAACTGAAGAGAATGTAGCACCCTCCAAGTGTGCTGGTAAGGTCCAGGGCGCATATAAAGTTCAGCCCATAGGTGAGAGGATGGAAAGCCTCAAGGTCTCAAAATGAGCTAAATAGAGACATCCCTCTAAGGAGTAAACAGGGACCTTGTCTTCTCTCTGAAGAGGGTGAGCAGAGCCCATTTGATTTGTGTAAGAAAAACCACACAGTTATGAATCACTTTAGGGACAAAAAAACAGGCAGAACCCTGCCACATGGTAAGTATGCAATAAATACGAGATGAGTGATCAAAAAGTGCAAGCCGCGCAACCCAATGAACTTTGTGCATTCATATGTATTAATATAATCACAATTGTTTTGAAATTGATGTAATGGCTTAATTTAACCTAAGGTCAGCACACATTCCCGAGGTGGCAGTCACTATTACTTTATTGCAACAGTTGACCAAGTAAGAGGATCACGTAAGGTTTTCATTTGAAATTTGTGGCAATATGTAGAATTTAATAACTTGTACCTGAAATACTTGTTTCTATGATTAATTTTTACTAACCATAATAGGAAAAACAGATCGTAATTTTGCCAAATGTGTTCATGTAGGCAACTTGGGGGCTACATAAACCTATCAGACCAACAGTGAGCTATTCTCACAAAGTAGCTCTGTTTTCCTATTGATATGTACCTTTTGGTCCTTACTGGAAACATCATCCAGTGAGGGACAAAAATCATTGCTATACATTTGAAAATCCTGTGACATTTGAACATTGCCTTGTCTCACCTATCAGCCTGGAAGAGTGGCAGCCTTAAAGACAGCAACACACATTTCTACTGTGCAGCACTGGCCCAGATTATGGAGGAAGCAAAGTAGACAATTTTCTCAAAATATTGCACTCATCTATTTTGACTTATCTAGGGGCTCTATGTGGAAATGACATAAGGTGCTTTGGTTCTTCTAACCCTGAAGTCTCTTACTACAGAAAACAGCCACATAGGGGACACTCCTTTAAATGAACAATTCACCATCACCTTCGGTGGAAGAATACATTCAACGCAAACAACAGGGCAACTGATGCCTGGGAGGAAAACCTGGAAAGTTTCTTTGGGAAATTATGGCCTTGGAAAGCACCTGCATACATCAGATCATTTAGAAAGTAACACACAAGTCCAGAACAAGATACATACTCGGGAAAGACAAAACAAAATCTTAAATTTTTACCTCTCGGGTCACAGCAGCAGAAAGCCATGCTGAGGTACCACTGTAAATAGCCTAAGCATTGAATCAATACTTCAACTCACAGGCCAATTTGCCAAAACTAGGGTATTTATTTTGTTTTTGTTTTTGTTTTCTTTAAAGTTTTTTTTTCTTTCCAACTTCTGTTGTTAAAGAAAACCTGTCAAAATACTACAGTTCACCACAACAAGCTAAAGAAACAGAATTTAGAGACCATAAATAACAAAGCATATTAACTTCATGAAAATAATGTAGAAGTCACTAAACAAACAATGTACCATAATGCATACTAAGCAATAAAAATAAACTCTGACTTGGGGAAGGGAAAACCTGATTTGTAGAATCATCTCATTATAGTGTTAAGACGACAGATAAATCTTCACCAGGTACATGAAAAATATGCTCAATACTACTCATCATCAGGGAAATTAAAATCAGAACCACAGTGAAATATCATGTCGTCCCAGTTAGGACGTCTAATTAGGAAAAAAAAATACACTAAAGATAACAGGTGCTATCAATAATCTGGATTAAGGAAACACTTTCACTCTGTTCTTGGGGATATAAAATGGTACAGCCATTATTATAATTCCTCAAAAATTAAAAGAGAATGTCCATATAATCCAACAATCCCACTACTAGATATCCATTCAAAGGAAATGATATCAGTGTGACAAAAACATTTGCCGATGCATGTTCACTGCAGCACTATTCACGACAGCTAAGAAATGAAAGTAATTGAAGTATCCACTAACTGATAAATGGATAAAGAAAATGTGGTATGTATACCGGATAGAATAGTATTCAGTCATAAGAAATGAAATCCTGTCATTTGTGGCAACATAGATGTAACAGGAGATTGTTATATTAAATGAAATAAGCCAGGCATATATAGACAGGTACAGCAGAATCTAAAAAATTTAATTTCCTAGAAGTGGAGAGTAGAATGGTGGTTACCAAAGGCTGGGGAGAGTAGCGGCGAAGTGAGGGAATGGGGAAAGGTTGGTCGGTTAAATTACTGTTAGATGGGATTAATAAATTCTGGTGTGCTGCTGCACAGTATAGAATAGTCATGAAGCAAAACACTGCTGTAAAAGCTAGAATAAAAGATTTTGAAAGGTTTCACCATGAATAAATGATAACCAAGCCAGGCATGGTGGCACACACTTGCAATCCCAGCATTCTGGTGGCTAAGGCAGAAGCACCACAAGTTCGAGTCTTGCATCAAAATAAAAAATAAAAAGTACTAGGGATGTACCTCAGTGCAAGATCCCTGTGTTCAATCCCTAGTACTGCTAAATAAATAAATAAATAAAATAATTAATTAAATGACATGACAAATGTTTGAGGAGATAAAAATGCTTAAATTTAAAGATTATGTTGACACATGTTAAAACATTCTGCGACACCCCATTAACACAGATGATATTTACGCTCTTAGGTACCATTAAAAATAAGTTTTAAAATGTTGGAAAAAATGTTCAATTTTCAAAAAAAGATATAAAATGAAAAGAAACAAAGACGTATAGCCCATTCATAAGAGAAATTAACAGAAACTTCCCTTGAGGAAATACAAACATTGCACTTACTAGACAAAAAATTGAATTAATGGTATTAAGTATGCAAGACGAGCTAAACTAACTCGTGTAGAAATAGCTGAAGGGAAATCCTAAGACATTATATAAACAATAAAAACCTCAGTATATAGATGTAAATTATTTAATAGTCCCAAACATTCTGAATCTTAATGGAGCAAAAACTGAAATGAAAAATTCACTAGAGAATTGAACTAACAGGTTAGAGGAAGGAGAAGAAAAAAAACAGCAAACCTGAAAATAAGTCAGGTCGAAATGTTCCCGTGTGAGTAGAATAAAGATGAAAGGGTTAAGAAACATAAGAGATAATGTGTCTTTTGGGGAATAGGAAGCGTTCTATTAAAGCACACTTCAAGTCCTAGATAAAGTAAAGAGAAAAAGAGAAAAAAGAGGACTGAAAGCTGAACAAGTCCCAGATTTGATAAAAGACATAAATTTACAAATAGAAACTGAAACACACACTCAATTTGTCAAAACACAAGGACAAAGAAGGGATCCGAGCACGAGAAAAGTCATTTGTTGGGTAGAAGGGACACTCGGAAGGATGAGAAGACCATTTCTCAGCAGAGAACATTCGGGTTGGAAAAGCAGTCGAATGACTGCACTTGTTGCAAATAGGGAGGGGTGGGTGAATGGAAGGGAGGAGAGGGGAAGGGGGGGAAGGGGGGGAAAACCAAGATGTATCATGTACAGGTACAAAATAACCATGTTGATTATGATCATTATGTATACAATGTACCAATGCATGTTCTTGGTAAAAATAATAAAAAAATTTTTAAAAAGACTATACAACAATTATAAACACATTTACATCTAAGATGATCCAAAATATATGACATGTAGATTGGCACAATTTAAAGGAGAAATAGTTTTTTAATGATCATTGTACATTTTGAACAACAGTATATAAAAATAAGAATAAAAGAAAAAATTAAAGGGAAAAAGACAAAGAAAGAAAAATTTCCCAAGCATCCAAAAAAGGGAGAAGAAAAGAAAAGAAAATAAAAAAAAGAAAAGAAAAAGAAAAAATTGAGTCCAAATGAAAAAATAAAAAGTTCTCTGTACTTTTGAATGAGTGGTTTCTTTTCGGGTCCCAGAGTTTGGGAACCCAGCAAGTCATGGTTTCTCTGCCCTGCTCTACGGCCTGCAGCTTTATGGTGCGCCCCTCCGTTCCAGAGGCCTTCTGTTCACCCCAGGTCGTGGCAATGGTCCAGACCAAGGCAGGAATCTGTGTCTGAAAGGGGCAGCAAGACAAAGATTCCAGCAGGCTGCTATACCTAATGCCGAGGCTTCCAAACGCAGTTGTTTCTCAGAGCTGCACACCCGCCCAGCTTCTCTCCACACAGCAGGGGCCGTGCCCCTTCTGGCATAAGCTTAAGCTTCTCCAGCTGCAGCTCACACTCTCTTCGCAGCTCTCTCTCTCCCAGTGTTCATGGGACAGTCTGTGTCTACCCTGTACCCTCTATGTGGCTGACTTCCAACTAGTCACTGTTGGAGACTGACACTGGAAATCCTGAAGTGAAATTGTTTTCAGTTGAGTCTCAGTCTTACATAATTGATCACTTTTTCAAATGGCCCCTGATTAAACAGTCTCTGGCAATATGGCAGGTATTGCACTAGGTTCCTTCTCTAACGGTTCCCTGCTATGTGGGAGGAGTTACTTTGGAGCAGAACACACACTGATATGGTAGTTTGCAATAGCTGTTGGCTTTTCTTGGGACTAGCGCAGCTAGCCAGGTCTGTTGCTTCTCCCTGGAACTCTTGATCCTCCAGATTTACCTTGTGTCCGCAAAGACAGATTTCCTTCCTGGAAGCCAGGGTAGATTCCTAGACTGCTTCCTTCTTTACTCTGCATTGCGGTCCATTTCTCCAACTTCTCCGTAGCTTCTCATTTTCCTGCCAGATCCTTCCTGATCTCCTGAGGTCTACTTGTTTTACTTTTTGCCAAGTTGTTATTTTTGGGTCTTAGAGAGGCTGAGTTTTACTGCTGATTACTACCCCACCATTTGGGTTCTTCTGAAAATGTTAAATAAATGCTTATCATGCAATCACTTCTATTTTCTAGGAAGCATATATTAAGTTCAGGAGAACACAGGTTACTAGGACCTGAACAAATGATACTGTTCTATTTACCCCTGTTTAGAATGAATGCCTACTTTAAAAAAAATGATAATTCATTTATATACAATAGGATTTCAGAAAGAGATTTAAACAAAGTGAAATTTAAATAAATTTTTGGACAAAGTAGGAAGCACAGATTTGAAGACAACAGCATTTCGACAAGAAATAACTCCTTTATTCTTTAAATTATGAGTGATATTTTAACCATGCTAAATAGACAAGAATAATTAAAATACTTGAACACCCGCTCGGACACAGATGTTTGTTTGTTTGTTGACATGGGAACTGAACACAGGGCCTCACACCTGCGGAGCACTCTGCTGTCCAGTACATCCTCAACCTTTGTTTTTGTTTTGTTTTGCTTTTAGGCAGGATCTTGCTAAATTGCCAGGCTGAGTTTAAACTTGCAATGGTCCTGCCTCACTCTCCTGAGTATCTGGGGCTACCAGCCTGTGTCATCAAGCTTCAGTTAGTATTTATATTTATTAAAGAAATTATATAAATGCAGAAAGAAATTTATTCTTATTCATATATTACTGCCAAACACATGTACAAATATTTAGGATTTCATATTCTTGCTATTGAAAAAAAAGTATACTATTTGGAATTTTTATCCTTATATGCAGTTTTTTGCTTTTAAGTCTATTCCAAGGAGTAGAAAGTACTTATGGAATTGTTTTGTGTTATTTTGAATTTTCAAGTAGGTATCTTTACCTTTGTAATATATTTTTGACAATATAAAAAGAAATTTTAAAAAATTGGGTTCACATATGTTCCATTTATGCTACTCTCTTGTTCATAAATTAGAAATTTGTGTATTGCTTACAAACTGATCTATCAGAAAACATGTGCTTATTTGTACAGTCAGAAAGACTATACTGTAGCAGCTTAAAATGCTTTTCTGCTCTTGTATTAATTACCACTATTACTTGGCAATTCTGGAGTCATTAAAAGTATTTAATCTGGTTCTCATACTTTGTTTTTACAAAGCTCACATCACTAATAATTGAATAAATCCTCACAGGATACAAAGCAACCTACTACTGTCTTGCATGAAATAGCACAGTTCTTCATAGTGAGATGGCAAGATATACTCAAACTTCCCAGATGCGCTCCTAGAATGTCATGGCTGTGATCAATAAAACATAAAAATACAGAAAATTTTTGTTTGGGTCCAAATGGCAACCAACCAAAGCATTACCTACTTGTTAGAATAGTGAGAAATATTTACAAGATATGATAGCAATATAGCAGAATTAAAGGGTTGACTTGCTCCAACCTCTAGGTCAGTAAGAATGGGAAACAGATTTCTACAGATGCTCCTGAGTTCTCCATAACTATTCTCTTTATAGGTCTCTCTGGTGTTGTGGCTTTAATATAAACTAGCAAGACATAGCTGTTGAATTGCTTTTCAGAGTAGCACTCAAAACAAACAGAAGAACTCGTCAGTGATATTCTCCCCTGACTGAAAGCTATAATAATCAGAAGCTGGAAAATTAGACGTCCTCCAAGAGTCAGCCACTGCCACAAATAAAAGCTCTGGGACAGGAGCTTAAAAGAGAAGGTTTATGTAGCTGGGAGACTGAGAATTTCCAAAATTATAGCCAAACTGTTGGACATACAGGTTATTAAAGAATGACTACATAAGTGAATTAATGACCATCTAGAATTATCAAATAAACTTAATGAATTGCTAAACACATACATAATGTGTTTACCTGGTTTAATCTTACCTTTATGAAAAGCAAAACAAAAATTGAAAATGAACTAACACTCTATCTACTGCAATTAAAAAATAATTAAAAAAAGAAAATAAGACAACAGAAATTACAAATTACTAATTTCAGAATGGTAAAAGATCAGTTGAACACAATATTTCTAGATTTCTAATTTCACAGAAAAATAAAAGATTTAATATTTTTTTAAAATGGCAAATTATAGAAGATACTACCTAGAGGTCCAATGAAATAATAAAACATTGGAAAATAACACAAAAAATTTTAAGTATTAAGGAAAAATTATAAAACATTGATTCTACATATTTAATTTCTATTGACTCATAGGCAATATTATTTAGAAATGTATCTGGACATGGCTGGAAAGTGATTTCTTTTCAAAATGAATAATTTAATATTACCTTCATCAGAACAATATTAATTATGGTGGAATGGTAAAACAATAGGGAAACAGAACCTTATGTTTTTACTTGTACAAGAATAAAAAGAAGAGAGCAATGGGGGAAACAGGCACAGATCTCTGTAGTGAGAACGCTGCAATATGTGCTGATCCAGGCATCTCTGTAGTTCAGTGTGGACCTGGGATGGCAGTGTAGACTCTGCTTGAGACATCTTTAGAGATGAAAAGCGTGGACCCACCTCAGAACTGCCGAGCCATGATCTACACTTAATGCGATCCCTGGATTCTTCATGTCCACATTGAGTTTGAGAAGCACAGCACTGGACTACGCTCCCTTTGAGTGTGAATGTATGGCAGGGGGGTATATATTTGTATATGTATTTTGTCCTTAGCTAGTTGATTTAGAATTCGTTCTCTAAAGTAAGCAAATTCATTGGAATATCTGTAAAATAGGTGACATGTTCTTTTGGGATAACATTCAGCATATAAGTCATTAAAAACAAAATGAAAGAAATGAAAACAAAGCTTTAAACAATTGCCAATTCATTCCCTTTACATTACAAACTTAAATTTGTTAATAGTGTTTTGAACACAGTTTCTTGTGAAGATATTTCTCACCTACCTAAATTTTAGATTTTATTTTAAAACCAAGTGGATGTGGGAATTAGATGAGCCAGTTTATAAAACATATTTTATTTTTAGAATGAAGATAAACTAATGAAAAAGAATAAAAATAGGAATTTTGAATATCACATGACATAACAGGATGAAATTAGTTTAGTTTTCAAGGTATTCAATAGATTAGCATGCAAAGACATTTTATCTCTGTTTCTGGTCTTTTATTTTAAACTAAGACTTACTTAGAAAGGAATGCTTTATGTTGAAACATGATTAAGGTGTTAAACTCATTTTAATACAATGAGTTTAAAGATGACCCAGAAAAGAAATTCCACATTTGTAAAAATATACAAAGACATAGAAATCCCTTTTCTCAGAAATGTCATTAGTTTGGCCTCATTTTTAACAGATTTCACAATTTTTTTAACAATATAAACTTGCACACCTAGTTATATATTTGTTTATGGATTTATTTAATCGTTTATCAAATCACTCAAACTGGTAAGCATCATCACTGTGTCAATTTGGAGTTAAATTAGACCTTCCTGTTCAACAGTTTACAGTGCACTTTTACAGAGATTATAATCAAAATTATAGGGTTTAAGTTCCTCCAGTGATTATCAGAGGCTCTACATATCACTAACATGAGGAATATATTGATTTAAATCATGCTGTATGAACAAAGAGTTAAATACATAATTTTCTAGTGGTAAAATAAATTAATACATAATTTTCTAGTGGTAAAAAAGATTAGCTCCTCATCCTAAAAGTTACACAGAAATAGTACACTCATGTAGTCTTTCTATGCCTTGCAGGATCTTCCGAATTTGTGTTTAGGCACACACATTAGTTGAATCACCTCCCCACTTTGTATCACCCTTACACACTAAATTGTCTACATCAAGCATTACAAAAGTGCCTCTTAAACACTCTGTACTCTTATTTAGTCTTAATTATTATTATTTTTTTAATTATATACCTTTCTAATGGGAAAGGGAGTGTGAGGAGTCTGTGGGGGCATAAAAGCGATCAAGATGTGATACATGTACTTACCAATTCGAGATAATGTAACTCATTATGTATTGCAAATATATACTAGTATAAAAAGAGAAAAAGTGATAAACTGCTATCCTTGTCACATTTTGTCTGTCACAGTCCAGCCTGGTTCTTCTTTAACCTGATTTGCAAAACTTTATGAATAAGGTGTAACCCACTTAATTGTCTTCCAAGTGCATAATCTGTTTCTCTTTTAAACATAGCTTCAAGGTTTTGTTAAAGACAAACGTATTTTGAGGAATCAACGGGGATCTTATTACATCACAAGCATTTCTTGATTGCAAGGTAATGTCAGTCTTAATTTTATGTAAAAATAGTTATTAAATTGTTTATTATTTGAAACTTTTTTTTTTTTTTTTGGTGCTGGGAACTGAACTCAGGCCCTTGTGCTTGGAAGGCAGGCACTCTAATCACTGAGCTAAATCCCCAGCCCCTATTATTTGAAACTTTTAAAATGAAAGTAATATAAAACAACTGGCTCAAGAACAAAAGCAGACTCTTTGGTTCTGATAACTGAGAGGCCCCAAGGCTTCCAGCCCATTTGGGTATAGATACCTAAAGATGGTATCACTTATTTGTTAAAAGAAAACCTCAGACCAGTTGAATTTTGTTAATTTATTTGAGGAAGGAAAAGGGTTCTAGAACTCTGCAGCACTTCAATCCAAAGACAGTCCAGAATGCCCCAATCGGCCACGTCAGGAGACATGTGGCCAGAGGGGGAGAAGCGACAACACATACGACCTGATTGGCTCAGAGGGCGCTGGCCTTGTATGCTCAAGTTCTGGCAGGTTTCAGGCTCTCACTGATGGAAGTACAGCAACTATGACTGGCCAAGAGTCCTTTCTTATACATCATATTAGGTTTGAGTTCAGTGCTAAGGGAAGTCTTTTTTGTTGTTGTTGTTGTTGTTGTTTGAGACTGGATGTCGCTTTGTACTTCAGGCTGGCCTTGAACTCACTGTGTAGCCCAGGCTTGCCTCGAACTCTGGCTATCCCCCTGCCTTCGCCTCCAAGTGCCCTGCATGTGCCACCAGGCTCAGCTGGGAAATCATTTTAATCCAAATTTAATCCCTCGTTTAGATCAAATTCATTTTCCTTCCACGCTTTCAGCAGACGTGAGCATTCAATGTCAACGTGGTGTTGCTCTTGCAGGTGAGAGGTTAGAGTGGTCAGAGAAACTAAAATCCCTGCTTTGAAGTTGCTTTCATTCTGCTCAGTGAAACAGACCATAAGCTTAAGTAACATTTGTAAAGACACGATTTACTATATAAGGACAAGGGCTACGGAGAAAAGTGATCCGGCACAGTGGGGAAGGACTCTGTGTGTCAGCTGGAGCAGCCATGAAGGCCTTACTGAGAAGCTGATGTTCAAGTACAGGTGTGAAGCAAGGTGGGAAAATAACACTATGGATTTCTAGAAGAATTGCACGGTAAGATGAGGAACGGCAAGAGCACAGTTCCAGAGGAGTCTCCGCATCGTGCATGTTTAAAGGAGTGGAAATTAGGGCAAGCAGCCAGAGCAGAGAGAGAAAGGAAGACCCCAGCGATCAGCTTTCTCCATCTTTTGTTCCTGCCTCCTGCTGCCTTCGTTCTCAGGTCCATTCCTGCAGAGATTCCTCCCTACTGTGACCAGGGTCATGTCTTATGTGACTGGTAATTTAAGTGGACATGACATTTCCCCTCCCCAGGACAGAGAGCAAGAGTTACAAGGCACCATTCATTGGCTGGGCCAAGGATGGATCCAGTGCTCCCCTTTGAGTTCACCGCAGTAGACCTTGTGCCAGCCCCTGTGGCCAGAAAGTGGGTCGCCACCTTCCCAAACTGAGAAAACTGCATTAGGGGCGAGTGCACCCACCCTGAAAAATCAAATAGAGATTTCTTAAAGCTAAAGGGAATGAAAACTAGTCAAGTTCAAAGAGTTTCAAATATTCTCTTGTTGGTGTGCTCAAATGAGAGTCTGTCAAAGAGCCACTGAACACAACCATAATCTTCATTTCACCAATAGGAGAAAGGGAAGGAAATGAGGAAGAAAAACGCTTAACTAAATTATTAGTCACACATGTACGTATTCATCTATAGGTCAGAATGATAAAATCAAATATAATTTATTCATGGAGTTAGTGGGTTTAATTATGTTGAGAAAAGATAGCGTATATATAAAATATGTATGACATGGCTTTTGAGCTTTAATTTATGCAGATGTGAGCTTCTAGTTCTAAGTAGTTCCTAAAATAGATCACATTTTGGTTTTAATCTTCGTAATACATTTTAGCACAGCAACTGAATATAGAAAGAGTATAACAGAGACACTAAGCATTGCAGTAGTGTGAACATGTTAGCACATTAAATGCTAAAGCAGAGTTAGAATCATGGTAATGTTTTATCAGTGTCATTTCTACTATCTAGGTTTTACTTTTATTATAACCGCCAAAATTCGTTAGATATTCCAGAATATTCAAATGCCAGAAAAATATTTGCCATTTGTGACCCTCTTGGCAATGTAATACTCTCTAAAATATCAAAAGGAATTAAAATTACAACAGATGGCAATAAATAAGGTCTTTCTGATACCTAAGTAAATAGCTGGCTGCTGCTTTTTTTTTTTTTTTGTGACATAGAAATGTTCTTTCTCATTAGAAAAAGTTCTAGTAGATAAGACACTGAAAGTGTTTTGGACAAATAATTCACCATAAATAACAAGGGAATGAACAACCTAAAGGCAGACTGTTCATTTTCTTCCATCAGTCCATTACGAACATCTATCTAAATGTCATAGCACAAGTAGTACCTCACTCAAGAATTAGTTATGCTCCAAACAAATACTAGGTATAAATAAATTATAAAATACATCTAGAAAAGATTTTTACTGGTGAACGGGTCTCCACATGTGCTGATAAATCCTATAAATCAAATCCCTTGAATACTTAATTTCTATCAGACACTCTTCCAGGCATCAGGGATACAGCAATAAATTAATTCAACAGAAACTTCTGACCAATTACAGCTTCCATTCTACTAGAGTGAGACTGATGATGAACAAATAACATGTTTTTTAAAATTTATTTTTTAGTACATATTTACCATATATAATGACCACATTCATCATAGGGAATTTGTACCTGTACCTAATATGTCCTAATTATCCTTTTTTTAAATCCCATTCCCCTCCCCTCTCTTCAATCCTTCTGCCCCTCCTCATCTATAAAAGCTTTGTTGCCCTTTTTTCCCCATTCCATTCTTTTTCAATTTCCTTTTCTCTTCCTTCTCCTCCACTTCCCTCCTCCCTTGTTCCCCTTCCCATTTGAACATGTTCTTCCTACTTCCCAAAATCTATCCTCCATTTTGCTCCTTATTTACCCTTTGGGATTCTCATACAAGGGAAACACTGTGATATGTAAACTTGTGTGTCTAACTTATTTCACTTAATATTACGGTTTGGAAGTGCATTCATTTACCTATAAATGATTCAATTCTATCCTTCTTTATGACAGAACAGTACTCCATTGTATATAAATACAGCAGCCATCAATGTAGGGAAGCACATTATTTAGATGAAAACAAGCACAAGAATGAAATGTGCACTTTTAAATATGAGCCTTCACATATATATCTTATTGGAGAGCAACTGAACAATGCTGCATATACTTTTCATGAATATGATCACTGCTGACTCTGGCTAGACAGCATAGTATATTTAAATGTATCATTTACTAAT
>PVJO010010548.1:0-48229 GCA_004026905.1 Hystrix cristata
GCACATATACATATACTTTTTGTGTGTTGAGCGAAATCACAGAAAAGCATAAGAAAAGTATAGCAAGGGTTCAAACAGAATATGCTTGGAAATAAACTCTTTGGCACTGGGCAGAATGGTACACACCTATCATCCTAGCTAGTGGAGAGGCTGAGGCAAGAAGAGCACATTTGAGGCCAGCCTGGGCAACTTAGTGAGACCTTGTTTTAAAATTTAAAAAAAAAAAAAAAAAAAGGACACAGATGTAGCCCAGTGCCAAGGCCCTGGGTTCTACCCTCAGTAACACTAAATGAATGAATGAATGAATGAGAGTAACTTATTTCCACATTCCACATTCACTTAGGGCCTCAATACTCAGTGTGGTCCGGGGGCTCCAGCATTCGACCTTGGAGATGCAGAGCCGGCCCATCCAGACCTACCGAATCAGAACCTGGATTTTAACCAGGTTTCTTGTATGCATATTCAAGTCTGGGAAGCTGGCTCTCCACTCTGCCCACTGGAAGTCCAGCCCTTCTGCTTAGCTAGGATATGGAAAAAAGCTAAAATTTACACCTTTTTGGGGGTATGGGTACTGGAGCTCAAACTCAAGGCCTTGTACTTGCTAGGTAAGCACTCTACCACTGAGCTAAACCCCCCAACCCTTGTTTTTGTTTTTAAAATATTTCTTTCTTTCTTTCTTTTTTTTTTTTTTGAAACAAGGTCTTGCTACATAGTTCAGGCTGACCTTGAGTTCACTATGTAGCCCAGGCTGGCCTCGAACTCACGGCAATCCTCCTGCCTCTGCCTCCTGAGTGCTGGAATTACAGGCATTCGCTCCTCCATGCCCAGCTCCTCCTCATCCTTTTAAAATTTTTAAAGTTTGATTTAGGGTCTCACTAAGTTGCTAAGATGCATGGGCTAGGCTGGAACTTGTGGTCTTCCTGCCTTGGCTTCTCAGAGTGCTGGGATTACAAGTGTGCACCACTACCTCTGGCTAAATGGCTGAACTTGATCTTGGGCAGCAACACTGTCCTCGTGTGGTCTCTCTGTGCTCTGAGCAGCAGTACCACTTGCTCTGTCTGAATCTTGATTTCCCACACGTCTTTCCCTCCTGTTCTTGCCCAGCCTGAGCCTGATCTGCCTTCAGACTGGGAAGGGTGGCATCAGCGATCTGCTTCCTTCCTCCCACTCAATCCCAGATGCCCTTGGAGCCGGCGAGGACATACTCACCACACACTGTGACCCGGACGGCATTGCTTTTCTTGACCACTTTGCCAATGCCTGCAGTGCAAGCATATGTCCCGCCGTCCCACCCTTCAGTTATCTTGGTGAAATTCTGGCCCTGTGACACGATCGTGCCTTCCTTCTCGATGGTGAAGTTGGCTGGAGGGGCTCCTGGGATGGAGCACAGCAGGTCCAACCGCTCACCTTGGTCCACACGGGTGGAGGAAGATTCCAGCCTTGGCTTGGGAAACAGTTCTGGAAAACACCAAGTAGGAAGGGGACGAGATGTGTCTGGGCACCAACTCAAGCACCTGTCTGGACAGGTTGATGGCCCGGCTCCTCTGGGCAGAACCAACTCCACTTTCCTGCAAAAAGTCTTCCTTTGAACCTCCTGTACTCGATGAGTGTGCCCCTAAAGAGCTGCAACTCTTTGTGTGGCTGGGTCCCCATGAGAGGTTCCGCTTGCTTGATGTTCCAATTTATTTCACAGACATGGATAAGAACATGTTATAACTTATAAAGCAGCAGATATTGCTTCGTTCATGCAGTCACTCATTTATTTGTTTACTCACACATTTCACTTCACAAATACTACTGCAGATGGTTTCTATGGCAGGCACCTTGCTATGTATGCAGGAAACAGCAGTCAGTAGGAAACAGTCCTGGACTCGAAAGTGCTTACATTAGTGAGTGATTCAGACTTGGTATGCGCAGCAGAGTCTATAAAAGGGACCCTGAACTTCACCTTGGAGACCTCGAAGTCTCCTTGTAGGAAGTTATCCAGGGACAGTGGCCTAGGTCGCACATCTTAGTCTGTTATGCTATAACAAACTGCCATACACAGGTCTGTTTGCATCTGGGAAGTCCTCAAAGGCAAAGCCTGGTCTCATAGTTCTCTATTCCCAATAATTTGCCCAGCATACAGAAGGTGTTCAATATACATTGTATTAATACTTTTCTCTAATCAAATAAGTGTTATCAGTGAAAAATATTGTGGGCCATCAACATTCTTGTCATTATGAACAATTCACTAAATTGCTAGCACACTATGGATCAGCAGGATCTACTATATCTGCCAATCACCACTTGGGCAGTCGGCCGCCTACCTACCTGATATGAGGGCTTTGGCTGTGAGGGTTTTTCCTAAATGAGTGAATGGATGAATGCACGCATAAAAGAACACTTTCCCCAGGGATCCCAGAAGAGGACTCAATGTCCTCGAAAACACAAGAAAGGTAGTATGTCTATTTTAGGTAATAAGTTATTTGGAGAGAAACAGTCAGGTAAGGGAACAGAAGTCAGAGGGAAAGTTTAAGTCCATAGGTATGGAAAGCAAATAGGCCTGAGGGTGACTCCTATTCTGCCATGTAGTAACCCTGTAATCCTTAGGTAAGTTATTAACTTCCCAGTCTCAGTTTCTACAACCATAAAATGGGTATGACAATATCTTCCTCCTAGAGTTTTATGAGCATGAAATAAAAATGCATATGTACTTTTGTATCATATTCAACAATGGAGAATCCTTCTGATTTTTTAGTTTACTAATTTTTTTCCTTCATGACCTCGTCACAGGGCCTGTGTGTAGGATCTAACACAGTGCTTGGCACAGAAGAAAGATAAATGTCATAGGACTTAGGAAGCACTTGCTAACATCCACCAAGTGCTTACTCTGTACAAACACTGTGTGAACATTTCACTTATTCGTTATCCTGGTCGCGTAACGTGAGTGCCATCACCATCCCCATCTCACAGAGCTGCAGGGAAGCTGAGTAACTCACCCAGCGTCCCAGAGGAAGTGGGCAGCATGGTTGGCATTTGGGGCCAGAGCCTGTGCACTTGGCCTCCACAGAACAGCGATTCCTGGCTGTGCCTCGACTTTTCCTCACAAGTACCAAAGCCCGGGCTGAGCATATTCATCTGAACCAGCAGAGCCAAAAACAGTACCAGCTCTCACTGGCCATCCCAGATCGCAGCATGGCTGCTTCTTGGGCCCACCACGAGCCTGCATCCTGCCCGAGCAGCCCTACCTGTGATGTTGACCACGATGCTGCTGACCTTGGACAGGCGGCTGGATTCCACTTTGCATGTATAGTTGCCGTTGTGCTCTACTGTGGCCATTACTGAGTACACGGCCTCACTGCTGTGTTTCCTGTGGGCCACAATTGCCTTGTCCTTCTGGATTATGATTTCTGGAGCCTCGTGGGCCAGGTGCGTCACTTGAATGGTGCACCTGATGTGGAGCTGATCTCCTTCTGTGATTATCCCAGGGGGGCTGATGTGGAACCTGGGAGTAGAGAAGGATGCTACGAGAAAAGAAGACAAGCCAGTTGGACTCGGGTTCAAACCTGGGCTCCCTATTCTTCTGCTCTCCCATTTCCAATTTCTGTTTCTCCTAAAGCAAGAATATCCCATAGCTTTCAAGAGTGGCAGCTGTGTAGACTATGCTGCTTCACAGAAATATATTATTTGAATAACTGTATGCCAAAAAGCAGCTTCTAGTCTATTCTACTTGATTTTTTGTTTGCTTGTTTCTTGAGACAGGGTCTCGCCATATAGTTCAGGTTGGCCTTGAACTCTCTATGGAGCCCAGGCTGGCCTCAAATTTGCAGTAATCCTCCTGCCTCTGCCTCCCAAGTGCTGGGATTACAGCTGTGCACCACCATACCTGGCAAAATATATATTAAATATATTAAATATTTCAGAGCCCAAAAAGTTTGAAAAATACTGCCAAAATGATTAAGAAGAGACCTTAAGTCCTGGGGACAGTCATCTAATCCCTTTCCAGTTCTGGGCTTTTTCTCCTACACCCAACCAGAACCCATACAGAATGATGAGCAGGCAAGTAGGACTCTGACCTGTCACAGTGACCTCTTCGCTCCTGGTGGTTTCTGAGGTCTCAATTTGGAACCCCAAAGAAATAATAGCTTGACAGGTGAAGTATAAAACATAGTCCTGTTCTCCAATTGGGAATTCCACGGTCACAAAATTCTGTTCCCGAGAATTCTTCTCTTTTTTGAGCTTGAAAGTTCTGGGATCTCGTTCAAATTTTTCAATTTTGAAATGTATTGGGGCCCTTTCCTCTGGAACAGAACAATTGACGGTCACAACCCCGCCTTCTATTGCCTCCTTCTTGTCCAGTGTCACCCTGGGACGCGGCACCCCTTTGGAGAAGGAGAAAGTCCAGTTAGTAGCAGTTGGATGTAGTGGCACAAGCCTCCTTCAGCTGTCATTGTGGCAGAGCTATCTGAGGATGCTTTTTTCTCCTTAACACTCAAGTACCACCCTCCTCGCTGTACCACAGATATCTACAGGCCAGATACTTTGAAAAATATAAAATATGCTCAAGATCTGGTCGGTGCTTTCAGTGGTTTGCAATTCCTTTGGGACAGTGGTACAATCAGATTCCCAACTGAGACAATTTAAAGAGAAAAAAAAGTTAACATTTATTAGTATTACAATGAATATTGTAATTTATTGAATGCCAACCACAGGCTAGAGTTGCCTTTAATAAGTACTTACTGAGCACCTACTATGAGGCAGATTCTTTGCTCAGGATATAAAAATAGGCCAAACACTATCTCTCTTTATGATTCATAGTCTAGAAGAGCAGACAGATGTGTGAGAAATAGACAGAGGCAAATTCTGACCAATACACTGTTAGGTGACGTCACTGTGGGAACAGAGTATATTTACACCAACTAAGACGGCTGCAGCATCACTAGGTGATACGCTCTTCTGGGACCCCATTGTGCAGGCAGTCCCCTGCTGACTAAAACACTATCACAGGGCACATGCCTGGAGTTGCAGTACACCGTGGGCTGGACTTGATGCTAAGCACTCTTCCCGTGTGTTACCTTTGACCCTCTCAGTAACTGCCAGAGCTGAATATCAGTGTTGTGCTCATTTTGTTGATAAGGATTTTGAAGTATAGAGTGGACTTATCCAGATAGAAACCTAGGCAGAGAGACCGTGGAATCCAGTGTCTTAACATAGCCCTGTGGCCTTTCGACAAACAAATCCTGCTGCGTGTGGAGGGAGCACATGAGCTATAAGGATCTCGCAAGGGAGATCAGTTTCGTTTGAGAAGTTGTCAGAGAAGAAAAGAGGAAATCACTGAGTTGAGTTTTGAAGAAGAAAGTGAAGTTGTGTGCGCGCGTGCGTGCATGCGTGTGTGTGTGTGTGTGTGTGTGTGTTTGACTTTGTTTTTTGTTTGTCTGTGGTACTGGAGATTGAACCCAGGGCCTTCGTACTGAACTATCTCCTGAGCTCTGTTTTATTTATTTTTTTATTTTGAGACAGGGTCTTGCTAAGTCACTGAATTGTCCTGCCTGGGCTCAAAATTGTGATCCTTCTGCCTCAGCCTCACACAGTGCCAGGATTACAGGCATATATTACCCGGTTTGAAAGCATAGTTCTTGACACAAACAAAGAAGGGTAACTGGGTGTGGTGGCAAGATGTCTTCCGGAGGCTGAGGCAGGAGGATCACCATGAGTTCAAGGCCAGCCTGAAATACATAGCAAGACTCTATCTCAAAAAACACAAAAAAGGGTTGGGAATTAGCTCAAGTGGTAGAGTGCTTGCCTAGCAAGTGCAAGGCTCTGAGTTTAATCCCCAGCACTGAAAAAAAAAAAAAAAAAAAAGAGGAATAGCTGGGTCAAATGGAATCTCTAGTCCTAGTTCCCTGAGGAATCTCCACACTGATTTCCATAGTGGTTGCACCAGTCTACACTCCCACCAACAGTGGAGAAGGGCTCCTTTTTCTCCACAGCCCCTCCAGCATTTGTTATTGGCTGATTTGTTGATAATAGCCATTCTTTCTGGAGTGAGATAGAATCTCAGTGTTGTTTTAATTTGCATCTCTCAAATGACCAGTGATGTTGAACATTTTTTCATATATCTATTTTCTGTTTCCACTTCTTCATCTGAGAAGTGTCTATTCATTTCAGTTGCCCACTTTTGGATTGGATCTTTAAATTTGAAGGGTCTAATTTTTTTTTTGAGTTCTTCATATATTTGAGATACTCTGCCATAAAGAATGATAAGCTTGAGATATTTCTAGGTAAATGGATGCATCTTGAGACCATACTCTTAAATGAAATAAATCGGACACACATGTTTAAATACTGCATCATTTTTCTGGTGTGAGAAATTGAAAGTGTAAATAAAGACTAAAATGTATTATATCGGGAAAGGGAAGAAAATGTCCAAATGGGAAAGAGAGCAAGGGAGGGGGAGGGGGAAAGGAACAGAGGGACAAGAGAAATAAGAAATGGAAGGAAAAACTGGAAACAAAGCTTTTATAAATAAGGAGGGAGGAGGGGGGTGAGGGGAGGGGAATGGGAAAAAAAGAAGCAACAAGATAGGGTACAAATTCCCTATGATGAATGCTATCACTATGTACATCTCAAATGTACCATTAAAATAAAACAAATTAATAAAAAAATAGATCTAAAAGAAAAAAATAAAGATAAAGAAGGGCATTCCTGAGAGAGAGAACAGCACGTACAAAGACAAATAAATTAGAAAGAGCCTGGCACGCTGGGAACAGGTTTAATGCCTACATTATCAGGGTAGGAAAATGCCAGCAGCAGAGCAAGAAGCTTGATGCACAGACTCACAATCCTATTCATGCTCCCATGTGACACTCCATCTGCCTTCCAGGGACTCACCCTTCACCTGGAGTTGATACTCCAGAGTGGTCTTCTTCTTGTTGTTCAGAATCACGGTGCATTTGTATGTCCCCGAGTCGTGCACCCGAGCTTGAGGAATGAGAAAGCTCTCTGTGTTCTTCACAGAGGAGACATTGTACAGGAGCGCGTCGTCCTTGTAAAACACCACCTGGTACTGAGGCTTGGCAGGCGAGGTGGTGCTGATGTCCATGACACACTCCAGCGTCACGTTCTGTCCGTTCTGCACCGTCCAGGCTGGCAGGCTCTGCATGTGGATGGAGTTGATGGTGAAAGCTAGTGCAGATGGAAGGAGGGCAGACAAACCATGAGATGTGGCATTTATCACATCCTCTGCAATGTGGTACCCAGGCTCCCAGATGCCTACCGAGGCCTGGCAGGCGACGACTGTAACTATGGGGCAGGTGATGCTAAGCTGCTCCTGTTCTCACCCGTGTCAAATGTCAACGTGCGACAAGCACAGGGTGACTGCAGTCTGGGGGCTGCTGTCATGGCCCCTGCAGGGAGCATGACTTTCACTCAGACAAATGTTCAAATTATGGCTTATCGCTCACTGGATGACCTTGGGCAGTTAACCCCTCTGAGCTCAGTTTCCTGACCTCTAAAATAGGAGAACAATCCCTCTTTAGCTTATTTTGATAGATTTACAGGAGAATAGCCCAAAAGCAGCCAGCAGGGTACCAGGTGAACAGAAAGTGCTTAATAAGTAGCATCTATCTCTAGTCTGAAGCCAGGGGGTCAGGCCCAAGATCTGTCTTTCCCTATCCAAGCCCGACTGAATTAGCACAGTCTCAGCTGTCCTCTCCCTCCCTCCCCCTCCCCTTCTGTCTCTCTCTCTCCCTTCCTTCCTTTCCTTCAAAAAATTTTAAATTTAAGAGCTTTATTATTAGGTGCTGGCAGTTGGTAGACTTTTTTAAAAAGCCAAGTTGTGAAGTTTCATTATAAATAGGAAGTTCTTAAAAATCTCAACCAGATATTAAACAATTTTAAAACCTTTAAAAGTGTGTTGAGGACTGGGTGTGTGGTCCAGAAGTAGAGCACTTGCTTAGCATGTGTGAGACCCGGTTCCATTACACACACGCGCGCACACACACACACACACACAAATATTGAGAAACACCAGGCTTTAAAATTACTGAGGGGAAAAAAAAGGTGTCTTGTGATAAAAATAATGAAACCTGCCACCAGCTGGTGTTTTCTATCTGATGGACTCAGAGTGATGAGCAGGTGGAAGCTACTTTTGAAGCACAGCTTGCCTTCCCCACCCGACCAGTTAAGAAGCGATGAGCACGGGTCAAACGCGTGGAGCGCACACACACGGCTCAACCACAGAAACCAGGTTTCAGGACAACTAGACAAACATGTCATTTCCGGCTGATGTTCTTCAGAACTGGATTGGCTCATATCCAGCAAACACAGACTATCAGTAGAACTCAGCTCTTGCAAGGTCACATTTGTTTTTGTTTTTGTTTTTAATTTAGCAAGAACATGTATTGGTACATTGTATACATAGTGATCACATTCATCATAGTTAATTTGTACCTGTACATGATACATCTTGGTTCCCCCTCTTCTTCCCCAGCGAGGTCACACTTGGAGACTAACTTACAGTGGTGTGCTGATGGGAAGATGGATTGCTTAACACCACATCGTCTCTGCCTGCTTCTCCCCCTTCCTCCCTTCCCTCCCTGGCTCTTTCAGTATGTACTTCTGTCAGTTGATTGCTGATAGACCACTGAAAATTTCCCAGGCCAGGGATTGGACCATGCTCATTGGTCAGAACTTTGGTCCAAGCTTCAGAGTAGACCAGGGCAGGTCTGTTTTCCTGATGATTCTCTTGATCCAGCCATGGGTTCTTCTGCAGCCCACCTGGGGTTCCAGTTATACTCTGTCTCAGACTATCTCAGCTCTACCTGTGGGATGATTCTTCTTCCCAAGCACAAAGATCTAAACTCAGTCAACATGGTAAAATATTTACTGTCCACATTCATCTTAGAAAAACAACTTCAGACATCTCATGATCTATATCTGAATAGAAGGAATGAATGGTATGTGTGCAAGAGCAGGGTTAGGAAAAATATAACTAGAGCCATAACCAGAACAAGGGAGGGGGAGGGGGAAAGGAACGGAGGGGCAAGAGAAAATCAGAATAGAAGGGAAAAAATGGAAACAAAACTTTGGTAAATAGGGAGGGAGGAGGGGTTCAAGGAAGGAGAGGGGAACAGGAAAAAAAGAAGCAAGATATACCATGTACAGGTATAAATTCCTTATGATGAATGTTATCACTATGTATATCTAAAATGTACCATTAAAATAAAAAAAATCCATAACCTTAAAATCGAGTGCTCTTGCTTATTTTATTTATTTATTTATTTCAGTACTGGGGACTGAATTCAGAGGGCCTTCGCTCTGAATTACATCCCAGCCCTTTTTTATTTTGAGTAAGGGTTTCATTAAACCACTAAGTTGCCCAAGCTGGGCTCAAACTTGCAATCCTTCTGCCTCAGCCTCCCACAGTGCTGGGATTACAGGTATGTATCACAGTGCTCAGCTGATTTTAGTTTCTTGTATTGCTTCCAGCCAATATCTTTAAGCATACACAGGCAAACATAAATATGAAGTCTTGCATAGGCATGGTGGTGCATGCCTGTAATCGCGAGAGGCCGAAGCAAGAAGATCACTGCAGGTTTGAGCCAGCCTGGGCTCCACAGTGAGTTCAAGTCCAACCTGAGCTACATAGCGAGACCCTGTTTCAAAAAAAAAGTCTTATTTTCTCTGTGCCTTTTGTACAAGACGTAGCACGTCATTGACACCTTCAATATACATGTAACTGACACCTTCAATCTTGGACCGTATCCAATTTATGAGGATTTCAGAGGGCAGAGGTGGTATGGAATAGTGGGAACTGAGATGTTATTCAAGCAAAGTAGGATCCCACCATTTGGATAAGGCCCCTAAAAGTTCAAATATTCATAGATATGTGTATTATATGTTACTCTTAATCTCCTTATCTTTGGATCAAGGAAGAGCTCCAAAAATCTGTTTTTCTTTTTTTTAAACCAGGCATGGTGGCACACACCTGTAATCCCAACACTCAAGAGTCTGAGGCAGGAGGATTGCCATGAGTTTGAGGCCAGCCTGGGCTAGATAGTGAAATTTTCTATCTTGAAGGCCTAACTGCTAGTATTACAGAGTGTGATCCATTTGGAGAACAGGCCTGTAAAGAGGTAATTACATTAAAATGAGGCCATTAGGGAGGGTCCTGCTCCAGTCTGATTTGTGTCCTTGTGAGAAAAGACTTGGAGACACCAGGAATGCCCACAGACAGAAGACCAGGTGAGGGTGGCCCACAGGGAGAAGTGGAGAGGGCTCAGGAGAAGCCAACCAGTCAACTCCTGCATCTTAGACTTCTGTCCTCCAGAACTGAGAGAAAACAGATTTCTGTTGTTTCAATCAGTCAGTCTATGATGTTTTGTCATGGCAGCCCAAGGAGATTAATACAAATACTGTTAAGAAATTGTCTTTGCAGGGTTGCAGATTTAGCTCAATGGTAGAGTGCTTGCCTAGCAAGCACAAGGCCCTGAGTTTGATCCTCAGCACCACCCACCCCCAAGAAAAGAAATTGTCTTTTGGAGGAACTGGGGTGTAGCTTAGTAGCCAGCATATGCCAGGCCCTGGGCTGACTCCCCAGTACTGCAGAAAAACAAAAACAATCTAAAAAAGAAGCAACGGCCAGGGATTTAGCTCAGCGGTTAGAGTGCTTGCCTTGCAAGCACAAGGCCCTGAGTTTGATCCCCAGCACACACACAAAAAAAAATTTAAAAAGAAGCAACAAGATATATCATGTACAGGCACAAATCCCCTATGATGAATGTTATCACTATGTACATCTAAAATGTACCATTAAAATAAAATAAATTATTAAAACAAAACAATCTAATGGAACCCAAGAGTTCGGGATGTTGTTGGAATTTTGTCTGATTTCACAAACTGTTCCAACAACACCAGGCAAAGCTCATTGGTACTGAACAACCAATTTGTTTCCATTTTGGGATTCTGAGAATTCTCTGATGGATCTTGTTTCCTTTGTGGATTCCAAGAAATTTTTTTTTCTTTTTCCAAGAAATTTGTAATGGATCTTGTTTCCCTTTTTTTTCTTCAGTTGCTACGAGATACAAAGGCAAAATTTTACCTCTGTTTCTAGCAATCTTTGTGATGTGTTTTGTGCGCCGACAGGTCCCGGCTTCACTCGCCTGCCTGTGCTTTCCTCTGAATTCTGGTTTCCCCCTCAATCTTCTTGTTGAACATAATTTTCATACGTAGTCTCAAATCACTTTCATAATCAGCTGTCTGCAGATAAAGCAACACCCGTCTTTCTTTCCCTCAATTTAACAAAATTAAGCCTTCTTTGAACAATTTAAACTTTGATTTGTCTATACCATGTCTCAGGTTTTACAGTGAGTGTAATAGTTAATACCTACTCCCTTGCTCCCTTTTATTTTTGCAGTACTGGGGACTGAACCCAGCACCTTTGCATTGAGCTATATTACAAGCCCTTTTTTATTTATGTATGTATGTATGTATGTATGTATGTATGTATTTATTTATTTATTTATTCTTGGTGCTGGGGATTGAGCTCAGGGCCTTGCACTTGCTAGGCAAGCACTCTAACCATTGAGCTAAAACCCCAGCCCCCTTTTTTATTTTATATTTTGAAACAAAATTGCTAAATTGCCCAGGCTGGACTTTAACTTTGGATCCTCCCGCCTCAGCCTCCCAGAGTGCTGGGATTATTGGCACGTGCCACCATACCTGGCCTACATCTTTCTTCTGAGCAATCGAATTAACAAAAACAGCAACTGACCAGCCCATAAAATGAAATATGGCAATAGTTTAAATCCAAGCTACAACAGCACTGATTCTTAGAATTCCCTTTTCTGTCTCTCTCTGAAACTGCTTTGCTAGGCGATCTCTAGACACAATAGTTTTCTCTGGACCATATTTATTTCACCCGAGTTAATACGGTCCACATCCAGGGACTCCTCCCTCTTGGGGATAGGCAGGTCTCCTTCCCTTACCTCTTCCGTATGTGCTCCTTCATTTTAATCCAGTCTACTTAGTAACTTTTCCAGCAGAGAACAGAGAGTAAAAGTCAAGTGCCTGGAGCCAGAGCACCTGGTCAAATTCCCCCTCTGCTATCAACAAGCCATGTGACCTTTGGCAAGTTACTAAACTTCAGCGTGCCTCAGTTTCCTTATCTATACAATGGACATAATAATGGTAAGTGTAAATTAGAGTGTGAGTTTAAGGACTTGAAGCACAGTTCCTGGCACCTACCTGTGAAGCACTTGAGACATGTGAACTGGGTTCTGTTGGTCACAGAACTAAAGGCAACTCTGGGGAGTTTTAAAGATGTATCTGCTGTCACTGTTTCTACAGAATCATTTCAAATGAAAGCCAGTTTAAATGTTTTATTAGTAGTTTTCTAGAATAATGTACACTGACTCCTCCAGACACTTAAGTTTGCTCATCCCCTGAGTCTGCTCATCCCCTGAGTCCTGGCCAACCTCACTGTTACGGCCCTGAACTGGTACCATGGCTGGTTAGGCCCCAGGCTAGGGCACGACGGTGCCGAGTTCAGGAGCAGGGCAAAGTTCTGCACCCAGGTCCTTAGCTAGGTGCTCTTTGGAGTTATTTAACCTCTCAGCCACTGCTTCACCTGTGATAAACAGGAACACTAACACTGTCTCCCAGCATATTTTTACCTGATTTCGTGGTGCTCAGGATGAAACCCAGGGCCTTGTACTTGTCAGACAGGAGCTTTACCACCGAGCCACACCCCCAAAACCAGGTACCTTTATCTTCAATGGCAACTGAGCCGAGATGGCTGAGGGCACTGATGGGGCCTTGGTCCAGGTGCCCGGCCCCAGTTGACATTTCCTTTCTTCCTCCTTAGCACCATCCAGAGCAGACATTTCACTGTCCCTAACCCCAGGGGGCTCAGAGGAGAGGGAGCCGGCAGCGTCCCCACCAGTGCCCAGTGCATTCATGGCTCTTCCCTACTCTGCCTTTCAGCCTCAACATGATCCCTCCTTTGGCCTCCTCCAGATTCTCAGGACTCACTGTTGGATTTTTACAAAAATTCACCACATTTTGACAAGTGTGAAGCAAACTTGACTAAAGCACCAAGAAGTAGCTTTTGTAATGAGAATGATACCTATTAGCATGGGGTAGGTCTGCCACATCGGTTTTCTAAGCAACTCTAACACATGTCTGTGTAAATAAATGAACCTGCTCAAGGCTGGAACAGACAGGAGGGCAGGACGGAAGAAGAAAAGCATTTCGCATACATAGGCAGACAAGCCCCAGCTCATCTGAGTCCAGAACATCATGCGCTGGGGGCCTAGTTTTTACCAGCACGATTGCCACCACCATGTTCTAGCCAGCCTCAGAGATGACTCTTGCTTTCTGCTTGTCTCACTGTGGCGATCTCCTCCTACCTTACACTAGAGGTGGTCTGTGTGGCCCACATAGTACTCCAGAATTGCTGAGATAGCACTTCTGAGACTAAGTCACAAAGACAATGCTGTTTCCACCTCAGCCCTGCTCTCTCCTTCTCTGGCACCACCAGCTCTAAGCTGAGCCAGCGGCCTCGGCATGGCCAGCCCCACGGAAGACCTGCGCTGGGGGAAACTGAGGCTTCTGCTACAGAATGAGCCAGGAAGCAGACTGTCTGGGCTCGGTCAGGCCTTCACTTGATGACTGCAACCCTAAACAACAATTGTCTGCCAGCTCATGAGAGACCCCGAGCCAGAACCACCAACTGAGGGACTCCCAGCTGCCTGCCCCTCCGAGAGGGTGTGAGACAGTAACTATGCGTCACCTTCAGCCTCTGGGTTGTGGCCAATGTGTTAGGCAGCAACAGATAACAACCAAGCCACTCAACCAATCTTGAAAACTTCTACCTGATTTTCTTTCGATCATGCAGAAAACATTTCTTCTTCATAAATAAACTCTCCAAGTGAAGCCAAACTGAATTACCCATGTAAGTCTCACTATTCACAAAACACAAGGATGTTCACAGCTTGGGGAGGCTGGTGTGCAGATGGATGTTAGGGGTCCACAAGCCACTTCCGGTTGTATGAGAACGTGTTTTTCCGGAAAGAGGGCCCAGAGCTTTCCTCACTGAGCCGCAAGATTCAGAACTGTTGTGATAACCAGCTGTACATGAAGGCTCAGCCCTTTCCTGATGGCCTGGCTGAGGACATCGACAAGGGTGAGGGGTCTGCCCACCAGGAGCTCAAGCAGCGTGTCTACTACCTGGCCGAGAAGTACGATTGGGATGTGGCCGAGGCCCGCAAGATCTGGTGCTTTGGGCCCGACGGCACCGGCCCCAACATCCTCACTGACATCACGAAGCGGGTGCAGTACCTCAACAAGATCAAGGACAGTGTGGTGGCTAGCTTCCGGTGGGCCACCAAGGAGGGAGCGCTGTGCGAGGAGAACATGTATGGAGTGCGCTTCGACATCCACGATGTGACCCTGCACGCCAATGCCATCCACCATGGGGGCAGCCAGATCATCCCCACGGCACGGCGCTGCCTCTACACCAGCATGCTGATTGTGCAGCCGTGCCTCATGGAGCCTATCTACCTTGTGGAGATTCAGTGTCCTGAGCACGTGGGCAGGGGGCATCTATGGTGTCCTGAACAGGAAGTGAGGCCACGTCTTTGAGGAGTCCCAGGTGGCCGGCACCCCCATGTTCGTGGTCAAGGCCTACCTGCCCATCAACGAGTCCTTCGGCTTCACCACTGACCTGCGGTCCAACACCTGCGGCCAGGCCTTCCCCCAGTGCATATTCAACCACTGGCAGATCCTGCCCGGCGACCCCTTTGACAACACCACCTGCCCCAGCCAGGTGGTGGCAGAGACCCACAAGCGCAAGGGCCTGAAGGAGGGCATCCCGGCCCTGGACAACCTCCTGGACAAGTTGTAGGCCGCGCCGCTCCCGGCCAGCTACACCACAGCAGCACGTCCTTGCATTTTCAGATGACACCTTGAGACTGTCCCCCACGGTGACCTCTGCCTGAAAGGTTTCTGGGCCTGCTCCGTGCCCTCACACACCATTCACACTTGGTGCTGTTTCTCTATTTATTTTGGGCTCCAGCGGCAGCGAAAATGCCCTCTGCACAGGGACTCTTGGGCGAGTGGGTGGGGAGGCAGCCGGACACCCAGTTCTTTGTGTCTTTAATTTGTTCAGAGGGAAACACAACTCAGATGTCCAAAAATTTAAAATAAATACATTAAGAGGTTTAAAAAAAAAAAAGAACTGTTGTGATATAGGACGGGGTCGCGGATTAGCCTAAAGAGGTCAGATCTTGGGCAAATGAATTGGACAGTCACTTCTCAAAATAAGTACAAATGTCCAATAAGTATATGAGAAAATGTACATCTTTAGCCATAAGGGAAATGCAAATCGAAACTATGTTGAGATTCTATCTCATCCTAGGCAGAATGGCTATCAACAAGAATAGAAAAACAATAAATACTGGTGAGGATCTGGAGAAAAAGGAACATTTCTACACTGCTGGTGGGAATAAAAATTAGTACAGCCATTATGGAGATCAGTATGGAGGCTCCTCGAAAAATTAAAATAGAACTACCATATGGTTATATTCCTCTTTGGTACCTGAAGGAACTAAAGGCAAATTACTATAGGAATAACTGCATGCTCATGTTTATGGCAGCACAATTCACAATAGCCAAGACATGGAACCCACCTGGGTGTCCACAAATGAATGGACATAGAAAATGTGGTACATAAAATGGGTGTGGTGGCGCACACCTGTAATCCCAGCATGCTGGGAGGCTGAGGCAGCAGGATTGCAAGTTCTAGTCCAAGCTGGGCAATTTAACAATTTAGTGAGTCTCTGTCTCAAAGTATAAAATTTTTAAAAAGGGTTGTTTGGGAGTGTAGTTCAGTATGAAGGCCCTGGGTTCAATCCCCAGTACTACAAAAACAAAAATTGAAAAAAAAAAAAAAGAAGAAGAAAGAAAGAAAAAAAGGAGGGGGGAAGTATATTCACAATACAAGAAGAAAAAGAAGTCTGATCTTTTTTTTGGAAGGGGCTTTTTGAGACAAGGTCTCACTATGTAGTTGAGGCTGGCCTTGAACTCACTATGTAGCCCAAGCTGTCCTCCAACTCCTAAGTGATCCTCCTGCTTCAGCCTCCTAAGTGCTGGGATTACAGGCATGCACTACCATGCCTGGCTGTGACATCCAATCTTTTCAACCTGGACAGGTACCGGCTGATGGAGAAGGATCCCAAATTACAAGGTCATCACAGAGCAGATAAGACACCCAGGGGCCACGATACCAAATCCCAAACCTCAAGGGCTGGTCACCGGATGAGGACGCTCCTGGAAAGAAGGCATCGTGACTCAGCCAGCCACCTGGCCCTCAACCTGGAAATGACTCAGAGAGAAGGGGCTGGGGAAGAAGGGGCCACCCACTATTGTCAGGAAAATTACAGGGCACCAGGAGTCACACAGTCCCTGGTGAACCTCTGCGCTCAGCAGAGAACACATCGACTCGTCTTCTCCTGTGAAATTTCCACCGTCTCCAAGTTCAGTTCATTGTGAGACATTTACCAAACACTGTGCCAGGTGCTGGGCTTCTAGGGTGAATCAAGATTCATCCCTTCTGTCTAAGGCGGGGTGGGAGGGTGCCGGGTGACACCGAGAGGAAAGACTGCCCAGGAGAGACCAGGAGCCTGAAGGAAGCAACCACTGGACGGCGCCCTGGGCGCAGGCGGGCATGGGCACTGCAGGAGAACAGCACGTACCAGGCACCAGGGTGTGGGAAACCAGAGCATTCCGGGCATGGCCAGCGACAGGAAGCAGAAACCAGGGTGTAGGGGCTGGGCGGCCCCTCAGCCATGCCAGGAGGGAAGGCCAGGCACTGACCTCTTCAGGAGAGGCAGGACAACTGAGGTTAGAGTTTCAGAAACATCCTTGTGGTGCAAGACCGGACGCCAGTCACCAGCCTGGGATGGTTCAGGTGGAAGTCAAGGGGCAGAGAGACTCTTATTTTTTACCAAGAACATGTATTGGTACATTGCATGGCAGAGAGACTCTTGAAGGACTCAGGAGGATTTGTTTTGGGGAGTGATGAGAACATTCTAGAACTAGACAGTGCTGATGGTGGCCAACATTGTGAATATACTAACTGTCACTAAGAATACATTGTACATTATTTGTTTTTTTTTTTCCACTTTGTTTTGGGAGACAGGGTCTCACTATGTAATCCTGGGCCTGAACTCACTAAATTGCCCAGGCTGGCCTCAAATTTTCCATCATCCTGCCCAGCTTCCTGAGTGCTGGAATTTCAGCCACATGCCACCATGCCCGGCTTCACAATTTTTAGAAGACTTGTTTGGTTGGATATGGAAGTTAAATACGTGGATGATAGGACTCCTGGATTAGGTTCCCACTCCCAGGAGGATATGGGTGTCACTACATTAAATAGAGAAAGCTAGAAAAAGATAAGGGAGAAGACAAAGTCCCAGGGGGGCAGCTGCATGTGGGAGACCTGGAGAAGGAAAGAGAGACACCGCTCCTGGCCCCAGGTTGAGCCCAAGGCTCAGGAGAGAGGCAGGGGTGCATGTGGAGGTAAGAAAGGAGAGCTGGGCTGTGAGAACATAAGACCCTGGAGCCTGTGGAGACCGAGGGTGAGTTCAGACCCAGGAAAAAGTCTGCCAAGGGCTGGATTCTTTTTCCTAAAAAACAAGCTGCTAATCGATTTGTGGACAGAGAAAAAAGCTAGAAGCAAGGATGGGTCTTCAATGTGGGGAGGGGAGAGGGGACATGAGTAAATAGAGAAGGGCAGGCTCGGGGCCCACATGGAGCAGGGGCCCCTGCTCAGCCAGGGCTTGGAAGTGGGTCCTGAAGCCAGGAGGGAAGCCAGGAGGATGGGTGGGGAGGCAGATAAGCCTGCAGCCAGGGCTAGGCAGGAAGTGGAGGGAGTTCCCTCCAGACTGACTGTTTTCTAGGTGAAGATGGAGCTGAAGTCATCTCTTGAGGCGCAGTGAGGCAGGCTATGGTTGGGTGGGGGCTGAGGAGCCTCTGAGGCTTCAGATAGGAGGGGAAAGGGCCGAGGCTGCAGAGCCAGACATGCGGGGTGGGCACACCGCTGGTCACACACTGTAAACACAGGCCTTGGGAGGCCTGAGGAATGGAGACCCTGTCCCAGCCCGGCTCTGCTAAGCCCTGGCATTGACCCTGCACAGTGCCTCATGGCCTCTGGATCTCAGTTCCCCGTGTGTAAAATGAAGCAGGGGCCTGAGCAAGCAGTGGGAGAGTCAGAGTCCTCATCTAGGATCCCAAGGAAAGGAGGAAGCAGCTGACTTGCCATTCAAGGTGGGGAAGGAGACAGGAGAATGGCAGTGTTGAGAAACGTGCCACAGCGCCAGAGAGAGCCAGAGAGCAGGAGCTCCTACCCCTTGGGTGTTTGCAGAGCGGGGTCTGGTCCTCAGGGCATGGTCTGGACAAGAGTGAGGATGGGGGGAGGGGGACATGTCTGGAGCAGCCCCTAGGGAGGGAGTGGAACAGAGGCTATGACTGCAAAGGTGGCTAGGAGAGTGTAGCAACCGTTGTTACCATTTATTCATCTCTGCAGGCCAGGAGAGTTACTTTCTATTACCCACTCTCAACCTCACACCCACTCCATGCCGGAGACTGTTACCACCCCCATTTTTCAGACTGAGAAAAAAAGCTCCTAGAGGCAAAGTCAAGACAGTTTTAAAGACATGAGCCAAGCCTTTGCCCCAGGTGGTTGGTTGAGATTTGGATACTGGAGGTCCTAGTGCCGATGTCCTGCTAAGTGGCTCTTGCATGGACATGGTCGGTCATGTCTGAGGCTCGTGAGATCAAGTGGGATGATTCGAAGATAATGGGTCTCCTGCCTCCACAGGTTGCCATGGAGGTCATATCCCCAAGGAGGCACGTGGACATTGGAGCCAGGACCCCTGTAGATCAGGAGTCATACTGTGGTCCCTGCCTGGGACCACAGCTCCAACCTCCCCTCAGCACAATTTGCCCACAACCCGGCCGAACCTATTCCGGGCCCACTGAAGTGACTTCTGACAAGGGGATTATGCTGTCTGGTCTGTCCCTCCACTCATGACCTCCAGACCCAGCTGGGCTCCCTCTTTCATGCAATCCCAGCTAAAGCAGAACAAAACCCTCTTATCTCAAGATGAAAGTTCACATTCAGTCAGCTTTAGGGCGGCGGATGACAAACCAGACTTCAGAGACAGGCAGCACCCCCTTCCCGTGTGGGAGCCTCACAGAATGTTACAGACGCTGCTGTGGCTTCACAGGTGGATAGGAAATGAGCATGCGCTACTTGAGAAAGAGTTACAATACCAGTTTCAGCATTGTTCTGTCTTCCAGAATCTGACAAACTGATTTGTTAATTAAAACAATTGGGAGGAAATAAGAAAATAGAAGACAGGTTTAAAAGTCAAAATAGGAGCCAGGCGTGGTAGCGCATCCCTGCGCTACCAGCACTCAGAAGGCTGAGGCAGGGCTGCCATGAGTTCGAGACCAGCTTGAGCTGCACAGTGAGCTCAAGGCTAGCCTGAACTACGTAGCGAGACCCTATCTCAAAAACAAGACAAAACAACAGCAAAAAACCCCAAACTAAACAATGGGAACCTGGGATAGTGGCAGATGCCTATAATTCTAGTACTCTGTGAGGCTGAAGCAGGAGAATCACAAGTTTGAATCCAGCCTGGGAAACTTAGCAATGTAACAAGATCTTGTCTCAAAAAAATTTAAAAGGGATCAAAGATGTAACTCAGTGTAAAAGCCCTGCATTCAACCCCTCCTACCCTCTAGAGATAAAAATTAATGATTGGTGATGAGGCAGAATATGAAAAACAAGCAATTTATGGTAGGACAACCACAAACAAATTATGGAATCACTAGCTTCTTTATCGCCTTTCCATGTCCAACAAACAGCAGTCCATCAGGGTCTAGAAAAAGTAGATTCTAGAAGGTGTTTCTAAACACTTTAAAATGCTGCTTCTATAACGCACCGAGAATAACTTGATTTAGAGCAAGTGTTGTTCTAATCTCATCTAAAGATTATTCCAAAACGGGAGAAAGTTTAGTTTCCCATTGGAATGTTTTCCTCCATTTTCACAAATATCAACTAGGCTGTTTGGCACAAATTTTAGGACGCACAGAAAGAAAGAAAGAGGAAGGTAGGCAGAAACATCATGACTTACAGTTTTCTTGACCCTCAAGGCTTGAACCTGGAAGAGACAGAAGAAGTCTGTTGGCTTCAGAAGCTCGGAGCTCAGGCAGGTAAAAGGTGGGGGGACAGGGCAACTCACAGAACAGCAGCAGCAGCAGCAGGGCTTCCAGCCACATTGTGCCCCTTCGGGCCCACGCTGGCCGCATCCTGAAAGCGAAGGCTGCCTGCACAGTCAGTTCTGCCTTTGGGCCATGCCTTGAGAGTAGAAAACACTTTCCACCAGCCTCCGATGAGAAACCTGCACAGTGAAAAGCAGAAAAAACTCTGGTAACTTCTCCAGGCGCCCCAGAGAGACCTACTGTGGTGTTGGTCAGGTAATGGCGGCCATTGCTGGAAAACCCAGAACAATGAGGCCTGGGCTGGTCTGATATTATCTCCTCAGGAAATGACTGGCCTTCCTGAGGGACCACTGAATGTAGTTGCTTTGTTTAGAGGGGAAAAAAAAAGGCACAAATGACATTTGCCTCCCTATTCTTGACACTCCCTCTGTCTCGTCTGGATTTGGGGATCCCCTTCTTGTGGCAGAGTGAGTGTTTTTTTTTCCCTGTCTCCGGCCTCCACTCGAAGTGTTTCTTTACTGGACACTCAGCAAGGTCTCCCTGCCTTTCCCGTGTCGCCCTCCCCAGGAGGGTCTGGTCTGGATTTGGGGATCCCCTTCTTGTGGCAGAGTGAGTGTTTTTTTTTCCCTGTCTCCAGCCTCCACTCGAAGTGTTTCTTTACTGGACACTCAGCAAGGTCTCCCTGCCTTTCCTGTGTCGCCCTCCCCAAGAGGGTCTGTCCACACAGCCTAAATCTGGGCCTCTTGTCTCTCCGGGACTAATTTCTCTAAAGCATGGTGGAGTTTGTTACAGAGGGCTGTGCCAAGGACACCTAAACTAGGAAGTCATGGAACCAGGAGGCTGCGGCCTGTGCGGTGGGTTCTGCTGTGCCCACCTCTTAGAGACCCTCCTCCAGCCTTCTTCCCAAACACACACATACTCTACTGGGCCACAGGGAGTCTTCTAAACTATAAATCAGATTCTTCCACTTCCCTATTTGAAACCTGGTAATTGCTCTCCAGAAAAATTTGGTTCATGACCCTTCATAATCAGTCCTCACTTACCTTTCCAGCTTGGACTCTCACCACACTTTTCCGTAATCTACACTTTGGTCGCTAAAATGTTGAGTTCTCAGAATGCATCACGTGTTGGTGCTATTCCCAATCCTGTCCGTTGCCTAGAGGGTCCTTCCCCTCTTCTCCGCGGACTAAATGCCACGCATCCTTCCTGGCTCACTTCGGCTATCAGCTCCCGAAGAGGTCTGCCCCCTTCCCCAGCCGCGGCCGCCCTTCCTCTGCACCCCTTACCTTCCCCCTCTTCCCTGTCAGACCCTCTCTGCAGCAGGCAGTTGAGACTGGTCCTCCCCAGATGGGTTGTTTCCTCCTTCATGGCAGGGACACTGCCTGGTCCTAGCAGATGACCAAGAAACATTAGTGTGGGGGGAGTGTGACAGTCCGGATGGATGAAGAGAAGTCACTACGTTGTTCCAATTATATTATCTTTGCCTTGAGGGTACCGTGTGCTTTCTGAAATCCCAACCTCTGCTACAATACTTCTCCTACAAGGAAGACACTTTTCGACTAGGGAAAAGAGGAGCCGGACTTCTTTGCCTCAGGGCAAGAAGCAAGAACTAATGGCTTCCGGCAAGAAAACATTCCTCTCTGACGGTTCAGGGGAGGTTTTGAGAAAAACTGTTGAAGAATAATACACACTCAACCCATTTATTCCTTGAGAAATTTTCTTCTGGGGCATTGTTTATGACTGTTGCTGTGGTTTCCTATTCCCCATTTCCCACTGTAAACTACTGTTGTCTTTGGCGACTTACTAGCAACTATCCCCACGCTTACCCAGGTGTGGTGGTACACACCTGTAATCCCAGCACTTGGGAGGTTGAGGCCAGCATGGGCTACATAGTGTATTCAAGGCCAGCCTGAACTACATAGTGAGACACTGTGTCCAAAAAAAAAAAAAAAATCCCCACCCATTGAACCAAATGTTGATTTGGGAGGGAGAAAAGGAAACATCATGAATAATACAGTAAATTTTGGCTTCAAATAGTGATTTTTAGACATTGTAGAGTAAGCGACTTTTGCATCTCAGAGTAACCTTTAAGAAAAAGTGATAAATGTCCAGAATCTATGCCTTTAAGTTCCAAGTAAACTTCTAAGACATAATAATTATTTTATACATGATTCTAATATTGTTAGACTATCATGGGAAAATAATGCTGTTAATACTGTGTGTTTTTTGTTTTTGTTTGTTTGTTTGTTTTGTTTTTTGAGACAGAGTCTCACTATGTAGGTCAGGCTGGCCTTGAACTCACTATGTAGCCCAGGCTGGCTTGGAACTCACGGCAATCCTCCTGCCTCAGCCTCCCAAGTGCTAAATGTTAATATTTTTGAAAAGAAGAGAAATTATATTCTACGATTCATAGCATGCACTAGAATGAGTTCCCAATGGTCCAAGTATCTGAATGTGCAACCATTGTTTTTAAAACAAGTTGGGACTAAATTACCCAGACTGGTCATGAGCCCTAGATCCTCCTATTTCAGGCTCCCAACGCACTAGGATTACAAGTATCCACAGTGCCTGGCGTTGGGTTATCAAATTTTTGATCCCGAACTATGTCCTTTTTTTCCTTTGCAAAAAGTGAAACCAATAACAAGACTGAGTACCAAATGAGCATTGTAGGAAACTTTTACTTTCAGCTAAGAACAGAAGGAAGCCAGGAGTAGTTAGTGGATCATACCTGTGACCCCACCTGCTAAAGAGATTGAGTCAGGAGGGTTGCAAGTTCGAGGCCAGCCTGAAAGGGGTGGTGATGTAGCTTAGGGATGGAGTGCTTGCTTGGCGTGCATAAGGCCCCGGGTTCAATCCCCACTGGCAGAGAGAGAGAAGAGAGAGACCAATGACTCCCAAATCAACATTTCTGGAGATGGGGGAGACAGGTGGGAAGGGAAGGAAGTAGGAAGAATCAAAATGTGGTATGTATTATGTGTTAGGCAGGTACTTAGCTATTAGTGGGCTTGAGGCACAAGAGGGTGTGTGTGTGTCCGAAACAGGATGCTTTGCCAGTTACAGTTACAAAGAAACAAAGACTTCAATATATAATCCATTTATAATAATTCGTTAGGTCTCAGACCTAAAGCAATTCCACAGAGCACGATGACACTTAAAAGCTAAACATTGTGCACATTCCTTCTGATATCTGGCCACCTACTCATCGATTTCCAAAACGAGGTAAGCATCTTCCTCAGGACCCAAATGGAATTGAAGGGGAACAGGGTCGTTTCTACAGGCTGTGCTCAGCCTTTGAGTTTCTGGGGAGTAAAGCAGGCCCAAATCAGAGCAAAAAAGCAGCCTGCTGGTGTAAAGCAGAGGAAGTGGCTTCTCCGAGCAGCTGGGTGTGGGGTGGGGTCTTTGCCTGTGACGCTGCACAAATCAGAAGCCCAAGGTGCTTGTCCCTCCCAGAGCTTTAATGCCTTAGGTGCGTGGAGGAGTGTGGCTCTCACCTTGGAATACACTTCCAGCTACCCACTGCACAGACACGCCAGAAGGTCAGACATCTGGAAGCACATTTAACCAGCAGAGCACAGTGTTGTCCAATTGAAATTGAAAACTGAAAAAGTTTGGGAGCTTAGGCGCTGCAATTTGGGAGACACTGATCCATGGAGCTCTTGATCACTGTCCCAAAGAAGGCAGGGAAAGTGGAAATTTAAATGGGCAAGCAGTACAAAGAGACGACAATTCCTTTGTAGGGAATTCCATCAAAATCGAGAAACAATAGATGCTCTAGGACAGGAGCTCTGTGACCAACAGAAGGTGAAGAAAAGAATGCCTGTACTTGGTTAAAAAAAAATGTCTATAGGAAAGAACCTTCTGGCCTTTGGATGTGCATCCCGAGTCTCTGAGAACAATGTAACTATCTGTTCTAGACGCAGGCAGAGGGCAGAGGGGACCAAAGTGCACCATCTTCTGCAACAGCCTGGATGGTTCCTGAGTCTTGCTTCTTCATAGCCACCCAGCTCCACCGAGAAAAGCTCTTTCAATATTGTTTCCACCATGATCTTTTTCCTTTCCTTCTTTTCTTTCCCTTCTCTCCTTCCCTTTCTTCCTTCTTTCTTTCTTTGCTCACCTCCCTGCTAGAGATTGAACCTGAGCTATATTCCCATCCATTTTATTTTTACGTTTTTAAATTTTTGAGACAGGGCTTCACTAAATTGCCCAAGCTGGCCTTGAACTTGCAATCCTGTGGCTTGGTCTCCCACACCTCTGGATCACAGGCACCTACCACCACACCAGGCTCCCTTTACTTTCAGAATGATAAGAACACAGTAACAGCTAAGATAGCAGCAGTAATAACAGGAATGTGGTTTGGTTTGGGGCCCAGCCTGCCCCATCTGAACTGCTGCTTTTGCTAACTCTGCTGCCTTGAGTTCAAGGAGAGGGACGCAAAACTTTGGCCTTGAGAGCCACCCCATGCTGCCCTTGACCTCCAGTATGGCTCTCAGAAAAGTGGGCAGCTGGGCAGAAGGAGGCCATGGGGCATGCCGGAGTGTTCTGTGCTGTCCTATTCCCTGCTAGAGGCACCTGCCCGGGGATAGCAGGTGGGGTTGTATTATATTGTGGCCATGAGGATTCTTGTTTTGTAGGCTTCTTCCTTTTTGTACATAAAAATTACAAATTATATTTTGCAACTATAATGACTTAAATAAGACTATATTAATATATTTTAAATGTTTCTTTGACCTAAAGTTTCTTTTTCCTGGATTAAAAAACAAAAATTTGCTGGGCATAGTGGTGCACGCCTGTAATCCCAGCACTCAGGAGGCTGAGGCAGCAGGATCACCGCAAGTTTGAGGCCAGCCTGGGCTACATAATGAGTTCAAGGCCTGAAGTACATAGTGAGACCCTGTCTCAAAAAACCTGAAGTACATAGTGAGTCCTTGTCTCAAAAAAACAAAAACAAACAAACAAAAATTTTTTTTCCAGCAGCATTTATTAAAGAGGCTGTCTTTCCTCCAGAGTGTGTTTTTGGCCCCTTTGTCCAAGATCGGGTGGCAGAGTGTGCCTAAGGTTGTTTCTGCCTCCTCTATTCTGTTCCACTGATACTGAGGTCTGTTTTTGTGCTGGCACCAAGCTGTTTTTATCACTGTAGCCTTGTAATACAACTTCAAATCCAGGATTGTGATGCCTCCTGCTGTACTCTGTTCACCCAGGGTTGCTTTTGCTATTCTGCGTCTCTTCTGGTTCCAGATGAATTTTAGGATTGTCTTCTCCAGTTCTGTGAAGCAGGCTGTAGGTATTTTGGTTGGGACTGTGTTAAATCTGTAAAACAGTTTTGAAAGTATGACCATTTTGACTAGATTCGTTCTGTCTATCCGGGAACAGGAGATACCTTATAATTTTCTGATGTCCTCTTCTGTCCCCTTTCTCAGAGTACTGTTGTTTTTGTTATAGATGTCTTTTACTTCCCAGGTTAGGTTGATTCCTACGTATTTAATTTTTTTTTTGGGTGCTATTGTGAATTTCTTTTTCTTAATTTCTTTCTCAGTGAGTTCATACCCTCTATAACAGCACAATTCATAATGGCTGAATCTTGGAAGCAGCCTATATGTCATAACAGATGAATGGACAAAGGAAATGTATTTAAACACAATGGAGTACTGCTGTGCCATAAAGAAGGACAAGTTTGAGTCATTTGTGGGGAAATGGATGTACCTTGAGATCATAATGTTAAGTGAAATAAATCAGACACACAAGGTCAAATATCACATGGTTTCTCTTCTATGAGAACCCCCCCAAAATAAATAAAGAGCAAAATAAAAGATAGACAAAAGGAAGTAGGGAGATAGATCTTTCTCAAATGGGAAGGAGGTCAAGAGATGGGGGAAGGAGGGGAAGAGGATGAAAAAAGAATTAAGTTGTGCTGTGTACATGTACTAACTTCTCATGAAGAATATAATCATATACTGCAAACATGTATTGATAAAAAACGTTTTTAAATTTGGGCCCCTTAAGGTATATCATGGGCCCCAGGAGTGTGCCTCCTGGAGAAACAGGTTGATGGTTCTTTACACTATGAAAAACAGTTGAATCCATAAAATCTTTCATCAACATCCCACCCACCCCCACTTTTTAATTTTTCATTTTGAGACAGGGTCTTGCTAAGCTACCCAGTTGCTCGGGCTAGGCTCAAACTTCTGATCCTCCTGCCTCAGCCTCCCAGAGTGGTGGGATTATAGGTATATGTCATAATGTCTGGCCATAAATATCTTATGGTAGACAAAATAATTCCCCAGGCAAGTGCAACTTTCCTACTCTGCTAGGAGCACGTCCCCACTGGTTAATCCTGAGATTACGATTATGGTAGTCAGCTTTGCATTGCTGTGACAGAATACCTGAGATAGGAGCAAGGGCATATGGGGGTATGGTTTGAAACAGGGTCTTGCTATGTAGTTCAGGCTGGTTTTGAACTCACTTCATGCCCGGGCTTGCCTCAAACTTGTGGCAATCTTCCTGCCTCAGTCTCGCAGTGCTGGGATTGCAGGCACATGGAAAGATTTATTTGACTAATGGTTTCAGGGGTTTCAGTCTAAGGACAAGTGGCTTCATGGTTTGGGCTTGAGGTTAGGTGGCTTATCCTGGCACTAGAAGCGTGTGGAGAAGAGGCTGCTCACCTCCTATCTGTCAGCAAGCAAAAAGAGAAAGAACCACAGAGGAAGCAGTTGGGGATAAGATAGAGTCCCCAAGGACCCAGCCCCACGACCCCCACTCTTTTTGACTATTTCCTACCTCCTAAATTTCTAATGCATTAATGAAATCAGAACCCTCGTGAGCCAGTTACCTTCTCAGAACCCCAATCCTGAACAACACTGCTATTCTGGGGACCAAACTTTCAATACACGAGCCTTTGGGAGACAGTCTAGATCCAAACCACAACACTGATCAAATGGACCATGCACCCTTCTGGTGCCCTTCTCTGCACAATCTGGGAGCTTACGTCAGTACCCCCAAAGACAGGGCTGAAAACACTGGTCACCTCGCCTTACCATTACAGCTACAATGCTTAAAGCTCCTTTCTTGCCTTTCACTGTTAATTTTTGTTTGAGTGAGGGGTCCAACCTGGTTTTTTGGGACCCCCAGAATTGGACCTCTGGTTTAGGACTTCAGTAAATCCATCAGACACAAAATCTGCTGGTACCTTTTAAAATTTCTTTTGCTGGTACTTTGATCTTGAATTTCCAGCTCTCACACTGAGAAATACATTTCTGTTGTCTCTAACCCACTCAGTCCATGGTGTTCTGTCTAGCAGTCCACACAGACTAAGATGCCACATAGAGTAGTATTCATGGGTTCCAGGGATTAGGACCTCATTTTGGGGGGACCATGATTAGCTTCCCAGAGGGGAAACTGAAGGGCAGAAGATGAAGCATCAGCTAGGTGCTCAGAGTCACAGCTGCCTGCCTGTGTTTGTCCAGCTTCCTCAGAGGCCACTGACCTTGCATGGCACATTGCTGGGCAGAAGACTCACATCCAGGGCTTGGCCGACATACATGAATCATGAGACCAGCATGTACTCTCACCCAGGACCCTGTGCTCAGAAGCCTCTGTGTCTGGTTTAGTGCACTGTGGCTGTCATTTTGAAATTCTTAATAACTTTTTAAAAAGAGGGCTACATTTTCATCTGCACAAATTAAGTAACTGGTCCTGATTGTGACTTTGGACAAGAAAAGGAACAGATAAGGTGAGTGGAAAGAGGGCACACTGGCTGCCAGATCCAATGAATAAAAATAACTGCTACCCAGGAATATTTGAATTTTAGATAAAAAACACTTTTTTTGTGGGGTGGGGGGGATGCTGGAGATCGAACGTGGAGTCTTGCACTTGCTAGGCAAGGGCTCTACCACTTGACTTAAATCCCCAAGCCTAACACACACCTATACATGTGTGCCACATCTTCCATGGGACACAGTAGGAAAGATTTATTTACTTGAAATTCAGACATAACTGGGCATCCTGTATTTGTCTGACCGCCATCACCCAGAATCCTGCCTGGGAAGCAGCCCATCACCAGACTGAACACTTTGTGCAGAAAGGCCAAATCTTTTGGGTGCTAAAGCAATCTGTTTTCCAATCCTTTTTCTTTCAAGTCAGGTGACTGAGGGGACATGAGGGAAAATGGCACAAGGCTGAAGATCAGAGGGAGCTGAAATGCTGCTCTCGAAGCTAGACCTGAGAAACGTCCCCGAGGGAGGTCAGCGTCTCCTAGAGAGAGCCGCAGGGAGGAAGCAGTTAGGATGCCAAGTAGGCATCTCACGAATGCCTGCTCTGCCCTCCCCAGGGCTGCAGAGGCCGAACTGGTAACACATTATTCTGCACCAAGCCTTTATCTGCTGGAGGTAAGAAAAGGAAACCTCCGTGTGAGAGGTGACCTTCTCTGGGTGTCACTCTACAGCTCTTCTTATCTCTCCAACCTGGATATTGATGTCTACCCACAGGCAGTGACTTTATTGATTTTTTCCCCCCACCTGGTACAAAAAGAACACTTTTACTATACTGTCTCAGAGCTGCATAAAATCTACGAGACTCACAATTTATAATAGAGGGAATTTAATCTATTCACAAGTTCAGAGGGCAACATGCCCTGTATTGATAAAACCATGAAGAAAGGAATTGGACAGCAGGTACTCTAGATTCTTCTGGTAATTCCTAATGCACACTAACGTTTGGGCCATAGATTCCCAATGAAAATACTGGGTTCAGGACAGTTCTCTAGTGGCTTGGGACCAACCCAGTTTTTCGTACCTCCTTTCTCACTTGTAGTTCTCAAGAATAACTGTACAAAATAAACAATATCCCAAAATAGGCAGTGTCTTAGTTACTTCCCTTATTGCTGGGACAAAACAACCAACAGCTGCTACTTAAGGAAGGCAAGGTTTACTTTGGCTCATATTTTAGTCCATAGTTGCCCGGCTCCAAGGCAGGATGGCATGGCAGAGGGGCACGGTGGAAGAGAGCTACTCATGGCATGGTGGAAAGAAAGCAGAAAGCGTGAAGGAGGAACAGGAGAGGGAGCTATACCCTTCCAGGTGATGCCTCAAGAAGCCCACGTCCTCCTACCATGCTCCGTCTTCCAACATCATATTTATCTATAAATATGACTATAGTTGCCCCATGATCCAATTACCTCCCAAAAGCCCCACCCAGAAGTGACTGAGATTTTGGTGGACATCTAGATATAAACTAACATTCCACCCCTGGCCCCCAAAAGGTTCATGCACATCTCCTTATGAAAAATGCATCTAGTCCATCTCTAAGAGTTGCCAAAGCCCTAATAGTTTCAGCATTACTGAAAAAATCCAAAGTCTCCTCTATGACTTAAGGCAAACTCTTAGCCATGAGCCCCTGTAAAAATCAAAAAGGAAGTGAAACATTGCCAGCATGCAATGGCACAGGGTAAACATTCCCGTTCCAAAAAAAGGAGGAACAGGCAGATAGAAAACCAGTGGTACCAAAACAAGACTGAAATTCAGAAGGGCAGACATGGAATCCTGTAGTTGTGTATCTAGCACTCAAGGTAAGTTGTGAGATGTGAATTCCAAAGGGCTTGGGTGGCTTCTGCAACTTCTTGGGGTCTCCACTGCACTTTTGGCTTCACTCTCGTGCTTTACATATTGCCCTTTCATGGGCACACTTGTTGGCCTTCTTTTGAAATCTAGGTGGAAACCTTTCCAACCCCACAACTCTTGCATTCTGCACACCTGTAAAACCAGCATCATGTGGTGATGCCAAGGTCTGCCGCCCACAGTAGGTAGTCCCTTTTGCATCGTGGCTGCAGAGACCTCTGTGTGGCTGGATGACTGATCATTGTGAACAGAATTCTGAGGAACCAATTCCCTAGTAAAATGCTGTTCCAGGGCTCTCTTCTCAAATGAAAACTTTACAGCCTTGCACTCTTGAGCCTGTGATGGGAGGGGGGTTTTGCTGATTCCCAACATGCCCTCAAACCACTTTTTCTATTGTCCTGATCCAAAGCACTTGGCTTCTTTTTAAACTAATATTTTCAGTAACCAAGCTCTCCTCTGCACCACCTTTTTGGCATTTCCTTTTTTGGTAAAACTGAAAATTTAAAAAATCACTCAGCTATGACATTTGGTCTTGATTCTCATTGTAGAGCTGGCCAAACCAGGTGTGGTGGTGCATTCCTGTAATTCCGGCACTTGGAGGCTGAGGCAAAAGGATTATTGCACATTTGAGGCTGACCCAAGCTACATAGCTAGGCTCTATCTCAAAAAGCCAAAAACACACAAAAATCAACACAGAGCTAGCTAACAGCCCCCAACAGTACTCATGCCACTGCCTAAATATTGGGCTGCCTTGAAATTTCCTCCACCAGATAAATTAGTCCACTGTTCTTAATCTCAGTCTCCTGAAAATTCTCAGGACATGAACTAAATGTAGACAAATTTTATGCCAGAGTACAACATATGTGGTCGTAAATCCAGCTGCCAGTGAAGTCCTTGTTCCCAACTGAATACTCCTGAGCCTCATCTCTACCATTTTCATTTCCGTTGGCATTCTGGTCTGAGCTCTGACTAGAATTTTCCATCAAGCTTGGTTTACAGCACTTTAGGACTTCTCAAGATAATATCTTCAAATCTTTCCAAACACTTACCAGGAACCAGTTCCAAAGCCTTCTGAACCACATTGTCAGGTAGTTTCACAGCAACAACCCCACTCCTCTGGTATGAAAAATATGTCTTTGTTACTTCCCTCGTTGCTGTGACAAAATACATGACACCCACAAAGAAGTAGAGATTTATTTTGGCTCACATTTCCATTCATAATTGGCTAGCTCCAAAGCAGGGGAGCAGAGAAGACAGGCATAGTAGAGGAGAGCTGCTCATGATAGAGTGGACAGGAAGCAGAGAGCTTTTATTGATCTTTTTGACAATTGATTCTATCCTCCAACTTCTTCCCAACTTTGTGTCATTTATGGATTGAATCAGAAATTTGCCAGAGTCCTCATCCAAGTCATTAATAAAAATATTCAAGCCAGGCATGGTGGTGCACACCTGTAATCCCTGCACTCAGGAGGCAGAGACAGGAGGATCACTGTGAGTTCAAGGCCAGCCTGGGCTACATAGTGAGTTCAAGGCCAGCCTGAACTACAAAGTGAGACCCTGTCTCAAAAAAAAAAAAAAAAAAACACAAAACAAAACAAAAGGGGCTGCAGTAGGAGAATCACTGTGAGTTCAAGGCCAGCCAGGGTTACATAGTTCAAGACCAGTCTGAACTACATAATGAGAGTCTCAGAAAAAACAAAATTCAGTAAGAGAAGAATGAAGAGACAGCCCTGTAGCACTCTACCAGAGACTTGTCCTAGGCTGACCTTCATAAGAATTCTACAACTATCAGTTGGCTGTGGTGGCACACTTGGCACTCAGGAGGCCAAGACAGGAGGATTGCAAGTTCCAGACCACTGAGACTTTCTTTCAAAAAATAGAAACAAACATAATAAATTCCACAACTACCTACAAATCCCTTATTCTGCTAATTTTATCATAATTTTTATTAGTACATATTTGCAGTACATAATGTTTACATTCCTTGTGTGGAGTTGGTACATGTACACAACACATCTTAATTCTTTGTTATGCCCTTTCCCATCCTTCCCTCCTCATTCTCTCCATCTCTTGACCCCATTCCCCTTTGAGAAAGATTTGCCTCCCTACTTCCTATTATCTATCTCTTATTTTGCTCTTTATTTGGGGGGAGGTTTTCATATTTGATGTTTAAGCTTGTGTGTCTGATTTATTTCGGTTAACATTATGGTTTCAAGATGCATCCATTTTCCTATGAATGACTCAAGTTTATCTTTCTTTATGGCAGAGTAGTACTGTGTTGTTTAAATACCACATTCCTTTTTTAGACTCTAGAGTGCTAGGATTACAGGCATGCACCATCATTCCCAGCTGTCACCACATTTTCTCTATCCATTCATCTGTTGATAGACATATGGGCCGCTTCTAAGATTTAGCTATTGCAAATTATGCTGCTATTGGATATGCATGTATCACTGTACTATTATGTGTTTAACTCTTTTGGGAAGATATCTAGAAGGGGAATAGCTGGGTCACATGAAATTTCTAGTTTTAGTGTTTTGCAGAATTTCCATATTGATTTTCATAGTGGTTATACTAATTTACATTCCCACCAACAATGTAGAAATTCCCCCTGCCCCTGCAGCCTCACCAGCATTTGTTATTATCTGATTTTCTGATGATGGCTATTCTTTCTGGGGTAAGATGGAATCTCAGTGTTGTTTAAATTTGCATTTCTCTAATAGCCAGTGATGTTGACCATTTGTTCATGCATTATTGGCCATCTGTATTTCTTCTTCTGTGAAGTGTCTATTCATTTCACTTGCCCATTTTTTGATTGGGTCTTCTATTTTGGGGGGTCTATTTTTTTTATTCTTTTTATAGTCTAGATACGGGTCCTTTGTCTGAGGAATAGGTGGCAAATTCTTTATCTTATTCTGTACATTTTCTTTTCATTCTGTTGGTTATTTATCTTGCTGTGCAGAAGCTTTTTAATTTGATGTGATCCCATTTGTTGATTGTCTTTTTGCTTTGTTTTTCCCCCATTTGTTGATACTTGATGTTATTTCTTGTGCAATTGGGGTTCTGTTTAAAAAGTCCTTGCCTACATCTATGACATTAAGAGCTTTACCTATTTTATCTTCCAGTAGGGTAAGTATTTCTGTTTTAACATTTAGTCCTTTGATCCATTTTGATTTTAGTTTAGCACATGGTGAGAAATATTCATCTAGATTCAATCTTCTACATGTGCCTAGCCAGTTTTCCCAACCCTATTTATTAAAGAAGCTCTGTGTTCTCCAGGATATGCTTTTAGCCCCTTTATCAAAGATTAAATACCTGAATGTTTGTGGGGTTATTTATGCATCCTCTATTCTGTTCCAGTGACCCTCAGGTCTGGTTTTGTGCCAGTATCATGTTTAAGACTGTAGCCTTGTAATATAACTTCAAATTCGAGATTGTGGTGCCTCCCACTTTGCTCTTTTTACCCAGGATTGCTTTTGCTATTCTGGGTCTCTTCTCATTCCAGATGAATTTCAGGATTGTTTTCTCCAGTTCTGTGAAGAATGGTATCGGTGTTTTCATTGGGATTGCACTAAATCTGTATATCAGTTTTGGAAGTATGACCATTTTAACTATATTGGTTCTACCTATCCAGGATTGGGGTGTTTTTCCATTTTCTGATGTCCTCCTTGATTCCCTTTTTCAGAGTGCTGTAGTTTTCATTGTAGAAGTCTCATTTCCTTGGTGAGGTTAATTCCTAAATATTTAAGTTTTTTTGTGTGTGCTATTGTGAATGGTATTTTTTTGCTAATTTCTTACTGTGTTCATTATTAGTGTATAGGAAGGCTGTTGAATTTGTGTGTTGACTTTGTATTATGCATTACTGAATTTGGTTATTAATTTTAAGAGAAGTGGTGAATTTTGGAGGTCTTCTATGTAGAGGACCATACCATCTACAAATAATGATAATTTGACTTCTTCCTTTCCTATACATATCCCCTTTACTTCTTTTTATTCCCTAATTGCTTTTGGTAACATTGTGGGTACTATGTCAAATAGGAGTGGTGATAGTGGACATCTTTGTTTTGTTTCTGATTTTAGAGAGAAAGCTTCAGTTTTTCTCCATTTAGTAAGATGTTGGCAGATTTGTCATAAATGGCTTTTTATCAGATTAAAATAAGTTCCTTCTATACATATTTTTTTCAGTGTTATCATGAAATGATGTTGCATTTTGTCAAAGCACATTTGTGCATCTACTGAGATGACCAAGGTTTTTTGGTTTGGTTTTATTTTGTTTTGAGACAGGGTCTCACTGTGTATTCCAGATTGGTCTTGAACTTGATCATAGGATTTTTCTGTTTATGTGATGTATTACTGTCTTAGTTACTTTTCTAGAGTCAATGGTTTGCAAGAGAGGAGATTTAATGCAGAACATTTACAAGTTACAACATTCTCCCACAAGCCAAATGCAGGAAGACTCCCGAAAGTCTATGTATGCACTAAAGACCCAAAAGATCCAATCAAGGTCTGGAAGCCCATGGCACGGCACTGTCCTGTGTACATCCGTGTCTGCATTAAATGACTGAAGAAATCTATACTGGAACCAGGATATGATGCTTGCAGCAGAGATGAAGACCAGAGCTCCCCCAAAGCAAAGAGCAGCCATCCCCAATGACAGCAAGGCCCTGAGATCCTTCAATGAAAACAGCTGAGTTCCCTTCAGGAGAACCAGCCACAACAGAGCTTCTCCTAGGACACAGCTGGCCGCTATTTTCTGGTCCCATTCTCCTTTATGCTGTGTTGGCAATAACCTTCAGGTGGATCCTCTATGCCCAGAACCACACCAACTCAGTTCATCTGGGCGTCCCTGCTCAAGTTGACCACAATAATAAGTCCGTTACAATTACATTTATTGATTTTTGTATGTTGAAGCATCCTTGCCTCCCTGGGAGAAAGTCTAGTTTGTTATGATGTATGATCTTTATGATTACTTGTTGCATTCTGTTTACCAAACCCTCTTGCTGAGGATTCTTCCATCTATATTCATTAAAGAGATTGGTCTATAGTTGTCTTTTTTGGTTGGATCCTTGTCTGCTTTTAGGATTCTTCCATCTATATTCATTAAAGAGATTGGTCTATAGTTGTCTTTTTTGGTTGGATCCTTGTCTGCTTTTGGAATCGGGGTAAAACTGGCTTCCAGGAATGACTTTGGGAGTGCTCCTTCCCTTTGAAAGTTTCATTGAGGAGTATTGTTGGTGTTAGAACTTCCCTGAAGTTTTTGTAGAGTTCAACAGTGAATCCATCTGGACCTGGGATTTTCTTAGTTGGTAGGTTTGTTTTAATTACTTCTTTAATTTCTTTGTTTGTTTTTGCTTTTTGAGACAGGGTCTCACTATGCAGTTCAGTCTGTCCTCAAACTCACTATGTAGCCCAGATGGGCCTCAAATTTGAAGCAATCCTCTTGCCTCAGCCTCCTGAATGCTGGGATTACAGGCATGTGCCACCAAACCCAGCTCTACTTCTTCAATTTTATTGCCTGTGAGTGGATTATTCAGGGTTTTTAAATCTTCATGGTTCAGTTTTGGTAATTCGTATATATCTAGGAATCTATCCATTTCTTTTGACTGCTCCAATTTATTGGCATACAGGTTTTTGAAGTAGTGGTTAATAATCTTTTTTATTTTGGCAGTGTCGTGATTTCACCTTTTTCATTTCTAATTACATTGAATTGGGTTCTCTCTCTCTCTCTCTCTCTCTCTCTCTCTCTCTCTCTCTCTCTCTCTCTCGGTTAGATTGGCTAAGGGTTTGTCTATTTTGTTTATTCATTCAAAGAATCAACTCTTTGATTCATTGATTTTTGTCTTTGTTGTTGTTTGAAATGGGATCTCGCTACATATCCCAGGCTGACCTTGAACTCATGGCAATCTTCCTGCCTCAGTCTCCTGAGTCCTGGGATTACAAGCGTGGGCAGCACATCCAGAAGTTCATTGTATCTTTGTATTGTTTTTTTGAGGGGGGCGAGGGGTGCTGGAGATCAAACTCAGGGCCTTGGGCTTGCTAGGCAAGCATTCTACCATTGAGCTAAAGCCCCAACCCCTTGGGGTTTTTTTTTTTTGTCTCAATTTTATTGATTTCTGCTCTGATGTTTATAATTTCCTTCCTTGTGCTAGCTTTGGGTTTGATTGCTGTTTTTCTAGGACCCTAAGGTGCATCATTAGGTTACTTATTTGTATTTGTTCTGTTTTTGTGATGTAAGGCATTCACAGCTATAAGCTTCCCTCTTAGGACTGTTTTCACTGTGTTCCATTTGTTCTGGTATATTGTATTTGCATTATCGCTTAGCTGTAAAAACTGTTTTATTTCTTCGGTAACTCATTGCTTGCTTAAGAGGATATTGCTTAATTTTCATGCATTTGCATAATTCGTGTTTTCTTTTGTCATTGATTTCTAGCTTCATTGCACTATGATCTGATAATGTGCATGGTATAATTTCAATTCTTTTACATATGCATAAGCTTGCTTTGTTGGTAAGTCTGTGGTCTATTTTGGAAAAAGTTCCATGTGTAACTGAGAAGAATGTGTATTCTGTTGTTGCTGGCTGGAACACTGTAGATATATAACAAGGCTGTTTGTTTGAAGGTTTTATTCAACTTTGATATTTCTTTGGGGATGTTGCTGGGGATTGAACTCAGGGCCTTACACCTGCTAGGCAAGTGCTCTACCACTGAGCTAAATCCTCAACCCCTCAACTTTGAGGTTTCTTTTTTGTTTTTTTCTTTTTTGTCTAGTTGATATGTCTCTTTGTGATAGTGGGGTATTGAGGTCTCCACTATAATAGTATTTGTATTTATCTGGTCTTTTATGTTCAGTGGTACTTATTTTATTTTATTTATTTATTTATTTTGGTTTTTTGAGACAGGATCTCACTTTGTAATTCAGGCTGACCTTAAACTCACCATGTGGCCCAGGCTCATTGCTATCCTCCTGCCTCAGCCTCTTGAGTGCTGGGATAACCACCACACCTGGCTATCACCCTACCTGTTGTATCCATTCTATTAGATCTTTTGTCATTGTTAGCTTCTTTGTCTCTTTCTAAGACATCCTTCAGAATTTTGTGGAGTGCTGGTTTGGTGGTCATGACTTTCTTTAGGTGCACTCTATCATGAAAATATCTTATTTCTCCATCAATTCTGAAAGATAGTTTTACGGGCTATATCAGGCTGGATTGGAAACTCTTTTCTTTTAGGGCTTGAAACGCTTCACTCTGAGCCTGCCTGGCATTTAAGGTTTGTGTTGGGAAGTCTGCTGTAATTCTAATGGATTTACCTTTATAAGCGATGGCTTTTCACTAACCACTTTTCAGATTCTGCTCTTACGTCGGGCTTCTGGGATTTTGACTGTGATGTGTCCTGGAGAGCTTCCTTTCTGATCGTGGCTATTTGGGGCTCTATATGCATCATTTTTCTGTATGTTAAATTCTTTTCCATTATTCAAAAAGTTTTCTCCTACTATTTCAATAAACATTTTTTATTCTATTCATGCTGTCTTCTGATTTTTTTTACTAATTCTAATTAATCTTAGATTATCTTCTTTGTCTCACTTACGAGCTGTTGTACAAGAGAGGGGGGAGAGAAAAGAGAGATGGGGGTCTTGTGGAGGAGTAAATTGAAATTGGTAGCTTTAGAGAACAGTTACAGGAAAGAATGAACAAGAAAAAGCAGAAAAAAGATCAAAACACAGGATATAAAAGACAGAATAGTATCTTTCGAATGAGTGACTTCTTTCCTAGATCTGCAGCCCTGGGATTCAGCCAGTCACAATTTCCCCTGCCTAGCTTTAAGGTCTGTGGGTTTTGAGCTGCCCTCCCTGCAGAGTAGCCACTCTGTCCCTTCACCCCAGACTGTGGTTACCGTCCAAACCAAGGCACGTTTTTGCCCCCGTCGGTAGAGGTGAAAGGCATTCAGGCCTCTAGTCTCTGCTGGATGTAGGCTTCAGGGGAGGGAGTTCAAGTGGACTGCTGGACTTAATGTCAACAGTCTTGGGGTCTGGTTGCTCCTTTCTCTCCTGGGTGTCATCCTCAGCCAGGATCAGGATTTGTGGACAGTCCTCACCCCTGCTGCCCAGGCCTGGGAGAAGGAAGGTGTAGAGCTTGTTTGGAGTTGGTGGATGGTCATGCCCTTTCGTCAGGAGGGGACTGCAGGGCAGGCTGCCTGCCTCTGTCATGGGAGGGGCACCACAGGTCTGGCATGGGCCCAGCTTCTGTCCTTATATCATACCACACTTCTGAATGAAGCTATAGGAATCTTCATGAGAACCATTAGATGTCTTGGTAAACTCCAGAAGTACTGGTGGATTAATATTCATTTCATCGTGGCTACTCTTGCTACTACCACAGCAGCAGTAATAATAATAATTAGCCTGGAATATTTTTTGTCCTTACCCTCCCTTCCCTCTCCTTTCTACCCAGGATGAAATGAACTTTGCTAAAACAAGAGGAAATCCTATTTTTTTCATCATAAATCCATAGAGAAATGTATCCTGCCAACAACAGCTTTTAGGAGGAAAAATATAATAGTGGTTTTTCCAGAAATCAGCACAATGAATTTTAGATACAAACAGTGACTTCGATTGAAAGTATAGGCAGTTTCCCGCTAATCATTAAGTTTTGATCCATAAATTTGTTTTTAAATTGATTGCTGAGCAAGTGTTCAATGTACTCAAAAGCAAACTGACAAGTGCTGATTAAATTCCCTGGTGGGCCACCTAAAGCCAGCTTGAAAGTGAAATTGAACTGTCAGCAGCAGAGCTCCAAGCCTCTTCCAGATCCAAGCTTTGAGGCTCTTTAATCCTGGGGACGGGAGGCGGGAAGAAGTCCTGGCAGATTCCCCTCCAGGTAGCTGCCTGTGCGCAGGGATTATTTTTATATCCAAAATCTATAATTTAATGGACCCCCCCTTTTTATTTTTGGTACTAGGGATTTCACCTAGGGCCTTCCAACTTAGTTATACCCCCAGCCCATTTTGTATTTAAAAAAAATTTTTTTTGAGACAGGGTCTATCTATAGTTCAGGCTGGCCTTGAATTCACTATGCAGCCCAGACTGACCTCAAACTTGTACACTCCTCCTGCCTCAGCCTCTGGAGTGCTGGGATTACAGCTGGGTGTGTACTACTACACCCAGCTTTTTTTTTAAATGAGACAGTTTTCTTAACTTTCCAAGTCACCTGGGTAAACTGGAAGTTGCAGTCTTGCCACCTCAGCCTCCCAGACTGCTGAGATTACAGGCATGCATCACCATGCCTGGTTTAAAGGCATATTTAATCCAGCCTGGCCCCTCTTTGGAGTGACTTCCCATCCCTCACACTTGCCCAATCACTGCCTAGGGACTCTCACCTCCGGAAGGCCCAGAGCCTTGCTGGTTGCCCAGGAAATTGTGGCAGTCGTTTCTCCAACCTATGTCCAAGGCCTGGAGCTGCTGGGCTTTGGAACTCTGTCCTCTTCATAGGTAGATATGAGGGGCTGGGGAAAAGCAGCAGAAGGCACTGAATCGGAGATGGAAACACTGGCTGGAGGCTGCTATTCACAGCTCCCCCTGTGGCCTGCCCACGTCTGCATGAGGGTGTCGGAAATTGAAGGGAAAAATACATTAACATATTTAAAACATTACTAACCAGGCTAGTTCACGGCCACCGTGTATGTGGCTCTGCCCCGGCCCAGCTGGTTTTCGGGGGCCAGCACAGTAGATGTCCATTGTTTATCACGGTCAGCTGTCACTTGGGACCAGGATTTTGGCAAGGGCAGCTGCGGAGGGAGCAGAGGCTGGAGGTCACTGAAGTCTTTCTCTTTCACTCTCTGCCAGCCCCTCCATCCTTGCTGTGGGAGGAAGCATGACTCCTGACTAAGGGGCTTCTGCCGCCCGGTTTTTTTTGTTTTTTGGGTTTTTGTTTTTTTTGGTGCTGAGGATCGAACTCAGGACCTTGTGCTTTCAAGGCAAGCACTCTTAACTACTGAGCTAAATCCCCAGCCCTGCCGCCCAGTTTTTGGGCTAAGCAGTTGGTGCTATCTCTGAGCTAGGCCTCCAGGTGACAGAAGTGTGGAAGCAACCTCATCGCTTTCCAGTGTCTACCCTGAAACCCAGAAAATGTTCCAAGCTTGAGAAAAAGAAAGGAGGTAGGCAATTTCAAAATTAAATCTCAGAGGCCTTAATATCTCCTAGATATTTGTTCGGCAAGTAAAAACTTTTTGTTACATCTACTGGTCTCCGAAAATCATTTCCTAAAGAGTCACAGGTTTACACCCTGCGTAAACTGCAGTAAATTCTTCTTTCTGGAGAAAACAAGAATTGCGGAGGACCCAGACCTCTGCAGTTGGAGTTAAAGGGAGAGTGGAGAACGAGGATGCCGGGCCAGGCTGATAGAGGCTTTGTTCAATTGTCCTTTGTTTTTGAACCTGAATCCAGACGTGCTGGGCACACTAATCCAGATGTTGAAAGAAGGGAAGGCAGAGGTCTCAAAGCCCGTGTGCACACAGCAGGAGCAATTTCCTGACCTTCCCTGTCAGGCCTAATGTGCATCTACAAATGGGCCCGGGAGATAGTTTTACTTTTTAAGTGGCCCTACAAATATCACACGTAGCGCAATCTCGTTAGTGTGACTCAGTCCTACTCCGGCCCCACTGGCCCCGGAAGGAGCAGGAACTGCCCTTGAGGGAGGACTGGAACATCTTAATGACGTGTACCAAATCTTTGTCCTTGACTGCAGATGGCTCTTCATAAGGCCAGCGTGGGTTTCAATCTAAAGAAATTCGACAGGGATATGGGCAAATTGAAATGTTGGCCTTTTAATTTTTTTTTTTTTTTTTTTTTAGGTTTTTTGAGGCAGGGTCTCACTATAAAATTGAGGCTGGCCTTGAACTTATTAATGTAGCCCAGGCTGGCCTCGAACTTGTAGCAATCCTCCTGACTCAGCCTCCCAAGTGCTGGGATTATAGGCATTCACCACCATGCCCACTGAAATGTTGTCATTGAATTTGTCTTTAATTTAATTTCTCAGATTAACAAATATCGGGGAATACTGTGAAAGATTTTGAGATGGACCTAAAAGTTTCGCAGGTATCTTCAATGACAACTAGCCATGGTCTAGTGGGTTCTTTCAGGTTATCCAAGTCTATAGAGTGGCTCTGCCTTTCACTGTCTTTGAAATATTTGTTCTCTCCCTGGGTTGTAGAATTCCGGTAGTAACACAAGTAATCCACATCCAGAGAAATGCAAATTGTGTCGGGGGGGACGATGAAATCAATCATTACCCTAATAATGTGGAGGAATTTTACCTCAATTAAACAAATTCATTTCAGCATCCCTGATGACAGATAGCCATTTACCTATAGATCGATCGATTGATCCATCATTTCATCTATTTATCTGTCTAATCATGTATATGCTCTTTGAGTCTCCTTTGACCAGTTAGAACATCTCCCTGGATCCCTCATTAAGTGATAAATAAAATATTTGACCTATGTTCACTTTATATTTGTATGAGAGCTGTAATTTTACTCTTAAAATTGTCCTTCAACAAAAGGCTACCGTGGGGTTTTCCCTTCAATAACAATAGCCAACAATTACTGAGTGATTATAGTACTTCTCATGAGTTGTTTCATTTAATCTTATGAATCAGATACTATTATTCTGCTCTTTTTTCTTCTAACAAGGGAAGTGAGACTCTCAGAGAGGTTCACACACTTGCCCAAGCTCTCACAGCTACTTGGAGGGACGAAGTCAGTTGGAATGCTGGTTGCCTGACTCCCGCCCCGAACCTTCATTTCCTCACATAGTGCCTGTAGAAGAAAAATAATTTTAAGACTTCTTGAAATGCCCAGAAATAGAAAAATCTTTGGCCTAGAACAAAGACAGAGGGGGCCAAAGTCTGAAAAAGTCAAAATACATGGAGTATGAAATATTTATTCACCAAGGTTATTCTAGGATGTAATCCTTCACTTCATTCCATACAACTGTCTTAGTGCTTCCCGTTTCTTCACAGCTACATCACCTGATTAAACAGAATTAAAATACATAGATCATAAAAATAAAAAGGCAGCTAAGTTGGGATATGAGAATATGCACAGGAAACGGTGCTTCGGGCACAAATGACATTTGTATGATTTAGGACTAAGTCAGGAGCCTGTATAAACATTGCTAATACTGAGTGAGAACTGGACAGTTTAGCTGGGTCTTGAGATGTACCCCTCCCACGTGTCAAGGACCTGCTTTAATTAGAACTGTTTAAAAATGGACCAGTTGCCTGGAAAACTACACACACACACATATACACATACACACGCATGCAGCAGTTGTATATATAATTCCAAATTTCCTGATAACCTAGAATCAGCCTATCTGTCCTTCAGCGTGTGAATGGTTTAATGAATTGCATCACATCCATACCATGGAATATTACTCAGTAATAAAAAGGAACAAACCATAGGTACACACAACATGGATGAACATCCCAAAATTATACTGAGTTTAAAAAAGCCAATCTCTCCAAATACGATTCTATCTATAAAATTTGTTTGAAAGAACAAAAAGTTTTAAATGGAGGGCAGATTACTGGTTGAGTATCTGTAATCCAAAACTCCAAAATCTGAAATGCTCACTGATTGGAAACTTTTGAGTACAAACATGATGCCACGGTGGAAAATTCCACACCAGGAAACTGTTTTATGCACACAATTATTTAAAATCTTGTGCAAAATTACCTTTAAGCTATATCTAACAAGGCACAAGTGTAATAAGTGAATTTTATGTTTAGACTTGGGTTCCATCTCCAAGATAGCTCATCTATATACGTACAAATATTCCAAAAATCTGAAAAATGCCCAAAACACCTCTGCTCCCAAGCATTTCAGGTAAGGAATACCCAGCCTGTTAGGGGATGTTTATCCAGAGGTTGGGCTGTGGGCTGTGGACAAGAAGTGGGTGCAACTAAATCACAAGAAGTTAGAAGTAACACTTATAATCCCAGCACTCGGGAGGCTGAGGCAGGAGGATTGCCATGAGTTCAAGGCCAGCCTGGGCTACACAGTGAGTTCAATACTGGTCTGAACTACATGATGAGACCCTATCTCAAAAAAAAAAAAAAGTTAGAAGTGGGCTGTGGGCAAGAAGAGGGACACTCCTGGTGTTGGAAAGGTTCAGTGTCTTCTCGCCTGTGGTCCTGGACATGGGAAACTGTCCAGGTGATACAACTACGTGGACATCACTCACACTCAGACACAAGTAAGTACAAGCCACACTGGGGAAGTTCCGGTGGGTCTGTGAATTCTAACATCAGTATCCTGGTTGGGGTATTACACTATAGTTCTGCAAAATGTCACCACAGGGGAAAAGGTCAAAGAACACATCTGTGTCATTTACCACAAACGCATGTTACCCAACATTATCGCAACTTAAAAAAAAAAATTGCTCTCTTTTTTTTCTGCAATGCTGGGGATCAAATAATATTTGGGGGGTGGTTGGGGGGCAAGTGGTAGAGCGCTTGCCTAGCAAGTGCAAGGCTCTGAATTTGATCCCCAGGACCCAAGAAAAAAGAAAAATATTTTTTTAAAGGATGCCACTTTGCTGCTCCTGAAGGATACTGGTGCTGCTGGGATTAATCTTGAAGCAGGTGTTGGGAGATCATTGCATTAGGGGATCCCCTCCTACCCCAGCCTTCGATTCTGCAGTTCTCCCAAGCCCTCTTGGCAGTGAGGTCCTTCACACTGTGCAATAGTGTACAGAAGTCCCCTGCTTCCACTGGTCCCATGAGCATGCAGAGGCAAAACCTCTGAACCAAGAGAAAAAGGTTGGGTGAGCTGTTCTGAAGGCTTTTTTCTTATTCTACCAGTATTTGTGCTCCTGAAGGCCAGGATTTCCCTGGGATCCGGGGTTCAGGCTGCTCAAATAAACCCCAACTGTTCATGCCACTACTCAGAATGTGTAAGAAACTTGGAACTTCTCCAAGGCTGAGGAGGGGCAGACATGCTCCAAATCAAGGGAAACCCTAGCTGGAAAGCAAACAGGACCATTCTGTACCTAAGAAAGATCATGGATGTTCAAGATAGAATTGTTCTAGAGGCATTAAAAAGCCCAGCTCCTAAAAGAAATATTTCCCTAAATGAGGTCAAGGCCAATTTTACCCACAAATTCTTCTAGCGAAATCATTAAATGGGGGCTTTCCTTGTCTCCCACAGAATGCAGCCTAGAGAGGGATCCCTTAGGCCAACTTCTAGAGGAGGATTCCAAGACCCTGAGGTTGGCCATGACTTGCTGGTGTGACCAATAAGGCCTGGCAGTGCCTTGGGACATCTCTGGACCCCTGCTTCCCACTTGCCCAGCATCCTTCTGTCCCAGGCCCTAGCGCAGGGACGCGGATGCCAGCCCCAGGGGTCGGCTGTGCGAAGGAGTGGCCCGTGGGTTTGGTCAACCTCGGCAGGGCCAGCTCGGACGGGGCCTCTAGCTGACCACGCCTGACTCTGCTGTGAACATAGACGGGACCGATGCCACCGCAGGTATCCGGCCTTCCATGTGTCCTCACCTCCCTGTGTCAGGATCTCATCCAAGCACCCGCTCTCCTACTCACATGCCGCCTCCATCCGGTCAGGCCAACTCCAAGAAGAAGTGGGTAGCACACACAGCGGAAGGGGTCCCACCCTTGCAGGACACAAAGGGACCTTGTGTTTCAGTTTTCTGCCGCCTAACACAATGCTACCCACCACTGCCTGTAGATACATGTTTAAACCCATACTCAGAAGGCCCCAGAGGAAGGGGAAAGCAGGGCCACTGTTCAGCTCAGGGACTCATTGTTTTCCCTGACTCATTGTTCTGCCTCTCTGCTGACCCAGAGGGAATCCAACGCAATTGTTTTTCCCAAGTCTGGGTTCTTCAGGTGTGAGCTGCAGTTCCGGGCCACATAGGTTACTGTGGCTTTTCTGCAGCAGGAAAGAGGAAGGAACTTGTGACCTGTGTGCCTGTGGCATCAACAATGTGCCCCAGCAGCCCGCAGGAGAGGAAGAAAGCTCAGTTTCCATAGCGATAAATCACCAGGAAGGGATGGAGCCAGCCTGAGAGGCAGCACTAGGACTTTTCCCTCCTTGAGCTCCCGCAAACACATCCCCAGGGGCTGGATGGTGGGCCCTTGCAGGCTAAGCCATCAGAAGTCCAGGCTGTGTCAGCTGCCCTGTCACACCTGGGTGGCCTCCTCTCATCTCTAAAGTTCTCTGTGGACACCACCCACCACGGGACTCCACTGTTTCTTCCATCCTGGCCCCACCGTACAGCCTTCCAACATGCAGCCCTTTTACAGCACAGGAAAGGGGCCTTGTGGGAGAGACTCAGGCCAGAGCCACTCACCAAGTTACCAGGGTTCTTCTCAGACACTTTCTCCCTCACCAAAATCAGGCTCTGTTTCTCATTGACAACATTCGAGTTTTTTTGTTTTATGCTTTTGTTTTTAATGCTCTGAAATGTCATTTGTCCCAGCTCTCAGGCCCTTAGCCTTTGCATGTGCTGTTCTCTCTGCATAGAATACTGTTCCCTGCTGTGGGCTCCCCAGGGCAGAGGCCTGATCCCTCCTCCCAGAGCTTCAGCTGCCTTCCTCTCTGGGCTCCACAGAACTTGTGCAGTTCTGTGTGGCAAAGCAGGGCAGCAGGAAGAGAAAAGGTTCTTCTAGGCCTGGACAGGCTGTGTGATCTTAAGAGACTTAACCCCTCTGAGCCTCAGTTGCCTCACAAGCAAGATGCACAGAATGAGAGTATGTACCTCATAGTGTGTTTATAGGGTTAGACATATTAATACACATAAAGCACTTAAAATTATTATGTAGAAGTTACATAGAAGTTATTTTTGTTTTTTGGGGTTTTTTTTTTTGGTGTGGGGATCGAACTAGGGCCATTGTGCTTGCAAGGCAAGCGCTCTAACCACTGAGCTAAATCCCCAGCTTTGTTTTGTCTTTTGAGATAAGGTAATGGTATATAGTCTAGGCTGGCCTTGAATTCACTATGTAGCCCAGGCTGGCCTCGAACTTGCAGTCATCCTCCTGCCTCAGCCTTCCACGTTCTGGGATTCCAGGTGTGCACCACGACGCCTGGCAGAATTAATTGTGTGTGTGTGTGTGTGTGTGTGTGTGTGTGTGTGCACGCACATGCGCTAGGGATTGAACTCAGGGCAATCACTGAGCTAAATCCCCAGCCCCAGAATTAACTTTCTTAAAGCAGGAGGCATTTTCCCCCATTGTCCCTAGACCGAACTGCTTCAGCCTTAGTGGGTGTTGGACAAGGTGCAAATCTGAATCCACGGGTGGCCGTTTGGCAGCCATGAGTCACAGCACCAACAACACTGACATGCAAGATTTCCTTTAGTTAAGTCACTCCAGGACGCAGCCCAGGCAGCCAGCGACCAGGATTTTGCCAGGGCAGCATGCAGTGTGCTTGAAGGCTGCCTCCAAGTGCCTCCCTCCCTGCCCGCGGGGCTGGGCCTGTGGAGGCCCCCACTTGCAGAGCCAGGCCAAGAGGCTCCCAGCCTCACCACAGCCAGGTGACCCCTGCAGTCCATAAACACAAAGTGATTCAAATGAGCCACATACCTGCTCCCGGGAGGTTGCTCTGATTACCAGAGAAAAATCCCGTGTCGGACAGCCGGTTCCTCTGTGGTTTTGCTTGAAAAAATGAAACCAAACTCTTCATGCAAATAGTTAGGTCTTAACTAAATTATGTAACACCCAATTCTCTCCACTTAAAAATACAGCCTTCCCTAAATCTATAGAGACACAACGCAGATCAGTTTTGCCTGGAACTCAGGAGAGATCGGGGATCCTTTGCCAATGGGCAAGAGGAAGCAGATGGAGGGGTGAAAATGGTCCCAAACGGGATCGTGTGGATGGCAGCACAGCTGTATATGTTTACAAAACATAGGGTCCCCAGGTGTAATTGATAAAAATCCAAGCCCCTCAGTTAAATTTGAATTTCAGGTGAGCAAAATAGTAATTTTAATATAAGTATGTCCTAGATATGAACCCAGATAATGCATGGAAAGTACTTGCACTATAAGATCACAAAAACTGCTCTAAACACTGTGGGCATGGGACACCTGTAATCCCAGCACTCTGGGAAGCTAAGGCATGCGGATTGCAAGTTCAAGCCCAGCCTGGGCTATGTAGCGAGACCCTGTCTCAAAAAGGGTGGGGAATGTGGGTGTAGCTCAGTGCAAAGGCCCTGGGTCTAGTCCTCAGTACCACAAAAACAACAAAACAAAACAGAACACTGCTCCAAACAGTGGATGCTTCAGCGACTGCTTATAAACCCAAGATTCCTGGTTCTTAGTTCATTAATTTATGCACATCACAAGATGGGCATTTCAAGTGAGAAGCGCTCCTGAGCATGTGCGTTCTGAGCCCAGAGTGAATCCAGACCTCCCGCACCCAGTTTGGGAAATGTCAGGGAGTTAGGGACAGGCAGGTCAGTGAAAGAGATTCCAGGTCTGTGGGCAAGGGCGGCACACACCGAGGAAGATGCCAGTGAGAGCAGCTGGCATTTACTGTGGCACAATGAGTACCTGACCCACACCCAGCCAAATACTAGGAGGCTGGCACAGCTACAACTCCCCAGCACCATGACAACTTGGGGAAGAGCTGGAGTCCAACTCCAGATCTCTGCGCTTACCACTCAGCTCAAGTGCTTCCAGTTCTAGTCAAGAGTTGGAGTTAAATCAGCCTAATACGGTTGTGCCTTATCTACGGAGCACTTGGATTGATCAATTTAGCAGCACTTGGGATTGAATGCTGGATCTCACACATGCTAAGAACACACTCTATCACAGAGACACAAATCAGATATGCATGTAAATACGGAGTAGAAGGACCATTAACTATTTAGTGCACACCACGTAGGGTAAAATCTTCCCAATAGTGGAGTTTATAAAATAAGAAAACAGAGAGATTATTGATGGTGGAAAGGTGGAACTTCAGCCCTCTCAGGTTTACGAACAATTCCAAAGTAGCTGGCAGTATTTTTCACCTGAGATGATCAGAATACCAAGAACAGACTTTTAGAGGAGTGAAAGGAGCACATTCCCAATCATGTGCAGTCGGCGGTATTTTTTTCATCTATGAACTAAATTCTAAGTCCCTTGTTCAGTTCACCCCTTTGGCCTGAATTTTAGAGGCCTGAATTTATGAAGGGAGCTCTAACTTAAAAAAAAATAAATTTCAAGTGACACAAAAGAAAAACAAGCAAAAATCAAAAGAAGATGTTACAGGCAGAGTTACTACTGGGCAGTGGGTCCTTCTTCAACCCACTGGAAACTGTAAGAATTTTACAATGGCACCATCTAATGGAAGATTA
>PVJO010010548.1:48329-63798 GCA_004026905.1 Hystrix cristata
AGAAAGGGTCTTGCTACATCACCAAGGCTGGGCTCCAACGTATGAAACTGCCTCAGCTTCCTAGAGTGCTGGGATCACAGACATGCACCAGCACATCCCACTTCAGTTCTTATTTTTAACTGAGCTATCCCACTGATATTGAAAAAAGTATATAAAATAAATAAAAATAGTATATCGAAATGATGCAAAATACAACTTCTCCATACACAAATAAATCAATAAATATATATATTCGTGGTGCATTTTTTTTTTTAGGTGTGTGTGCCAGGGATGGGACTCAGGCCCTTGTGCTTGCTAGGCAAACACTCTAATCACTGAGCTAAATCTCCAGCCCAGTGCATTTTTTTTACCTCTGCCCATCATCAACATATTTCCACTGAAATATGTAGAAAATTATCATTTTTTTTGAAGGTCTCCAAAATATTCTCTTGTGCTGGAGATTTAGCTCAGTGGTTAGAGTGCTTGCCTTGCAAGCCCAAGGTCTCGAGTTCGATCCCCAGCACCAGGAAAAAAAAATTCAAATTATCCTGTCATCTTGTACAGGATTTCCTTTTGGAGTAATGTGAATGTTCTAAAATCAAACTGCTGATTTGAACAGTTTCTTCGCTTTCCCAGTATAATACATTTTAGTCCTTATTTACACTCCTTCTGCAGCCTTGTGAAGGTACCAAAGGGCACTGAATTCTATACCTTGAGCGTGTGGATATTATGTGAAAGAAACCCTTACAATGGAAACAGCCGGTTCCCAGGAGATGGGTAGTTGAGTGTTTTCAGTTTCCCCTGATTGCAAGCAAAATCGCTTGGATGCCCCTGGATGTCTGTTCCACCCACTGGTGGCTGCAAACGGAAAATTCCAGGTCTGCACCACGCAGCTCTGGATCTGAATCCAGGATTTCCAACATTAACTAGAGTGGTGGGAACCACTTCACAGGTTTTCCAATTTTTCAGTGTGCTGAAGGGAATTCTCCACTGAGGATCAGCTCTCATTTCCCTCAGTGACTGTGAGGAGGGGAAAAGCGGGAGGCATATTTTAGTTTGCATTCTCTCACTAGGGATGATCAGTTTATTAAGATCAAAAAAGATATAGGGGCACACTCCTGTCATTCTAGTAATCTAGGAGGCTGGGGCAGAAGGAACACAAATTCAAGTACAATCTGGGCAATTTAGTGACTTGGCAAGACTCTGTCTCAAAATAAAGGGTTTTTTTTGCTTGATTTGGTTTGGTTTTTGGTTTTTTGAGACAGGGTCACACTTTCTAGTGCAGGCTGGACTTGAACTCAGTATGTAGCCCAGCCTGGCCTCAAACTTGTGGTGATCCTCCTGTCTCAGCCTCCTGAGTGCTGGAATTACAGTCATGTACCACCATGCCCAGCTAGCATTATTTCTAAAGTAAAATTAAATTACTGTTTTGTGGTTGTAAGTCAATGTTGCAAAAATGGGCATCTAAAATGAAAGTGTCTATTTGCTCTGGAGCAGTACTCTGAAGAGACCACTCATCTGAACAAAGGCTTCCTTATGTATGTACAGAAACACACACATGCACCTGCATATATGTGTACACACGTGTGTGGTCCATTATACTCTATTTCACTTCACTGGTTATTTTCTTCCCAATACCACTGAAAGTAGCAGCCCATGAGGGATTTTTATTTACTTATTTTATTTTACTTATTTATTTATTCTTTTTTTTTTTTTTGAGACAGAGTCTTCCCATGTAGTTCAGGCCGGTCCTGAACTCACAGCAATCCTTCTGCCTCAGCCTCCCGAGTACTGGGATCACAGGAGTGCACCACATTCCAGCCATGAGGATTTTTATAGCCTTACTCTTGTTGACTGGCTCATCACAAATAGGCAGTACTCAATTTTCTGTTGCCATGGAAACATTTGTCCCCAAAAGCGCCTTCTTCACACCCGTTCCCTCTCCTTTAAGATTCATTGTCTAACAATCCTATTTTTTATTTGCTGAGTGGTTTGATAGGAAAGTTAATTTGATCCAATTCCATCATTTCCCAAGGTGCCCGCTTTCTACTTCTGCAGTTTAGATCTTCTGAAGACTCAGGAAGTCGATTAGAAAACTTAAACCATCACTCGGGCTTGAAAGGAGAAGCCGCCAATGTTCTTTTCATCACCCAAGACCAGGCTCCAATTTGTATGTATGAGAGAACCCATTTTCACAGGTCTACCTGGGTGTCCAAGTGACTCTACGATCATTCCATTTTCCTCAACTAGCCAGCGGCGGTAGCAGGAAGCTGACAGGATGCTGATGGCAAACATGCAGGCACAAGAAAGATGAACGCAGTGGAATTTTGCATATGTATTGGGCAGTACACGCATCCAAACATTTGTGAAGTCCTACAGACACACAAATAGCCCACAACTATAATCCCAGTCCTTTGAGAGGCTGAGGCAGGAAGATCCCAAAATTTGACCCCATGCTAGGTAGGCAACCAAATGACTCAGCGAGACCCTGTTTCAAAATAAAAAGAAATTTAAAAAGGCCTTGGGGATGTGACTCAATGGGAAGCCTCTGGGTTCAATCCCCAATAACACACACACACACACACACACACACACACACACACACACACACGTGCAGGAAATAGCTTGAAAAGAGCAGGAAAAAAATTATAATTAGAAGATCACAGATCACACTTAGCTATTCACCAGGGCATAGTCTGAGCAGGGAGAGTCAGGAAAGGAAGTACAACAGTAATACAACAGATTTTTCTTTTTCCTTTTCTCTCTTTCCCACTGTCCAAATCCCCAAAGAGCCTGGGTAACAGGCATCTTTGTACATCTTTCCCTTACAAGAATTTATGGAGGAACATACGCTAGTCACGCCAACTAGTCAGAGTGAGTAAACTCATCCAGATTCTGTAAGTTCGTTAATTTGGTTAAGAAAAGGAGGAAGTTTCCAAAGTGACCCGCCAGTGTCAGCTGTGCCACTACGAAGATCGCTGACCTCCACCCTCTGACCTCAAGAGAATGTGGAACCGTTTGTACCAACTCTTCTTCTGGGTCGTTTTTCCTTCTGTCACATGTGGGCCCACTGACCATTTTAAGACTTGAATCGCCAAACCAAAATGTGGAAAACGAGCTTTCTCATGTTCCTTTTTTTTTTTTTTTTTTTTTTCTCTTTCAGTTCAAAAAGCTGTACTGGATTGTGAAACCATGAAAAAAACAAACGGTAAGTTTCATTTACTCCTCTCTCATTGAATCCATTTTTCATGAAATGTTGAGTGGTCAGCTTGAAATGTGAGTATTCACTTAAAATTTGTTCTGTGCTTTCATTTATTTTATGGTGCTGGGGATTGAACTAAACGCTCTATCACTAGCTACATCTCCAGCCCTTTTTACTTTTTTCTGAGAAAGGATCTCTCTACACTACCCAGACTGACTTTGAATTTACAGTCCTCCTGCCTCAGCCTCACAGAGTGCTGGGATTATAGGCATGTGCCACTGCGCCCAGCTAGTTTTTCTATGCTTTTAGATGAACAAACAAAGATCAAAGTTTTTTCGGTTACCTACTGTTTTAAAAAACTGATTTTAGGGAGGGAGTTGGAGCATGTTTTTCTCTGAGATTCAAGCACTGAGATTGTTGTTTGTTTGTTTTGTTTTTGAGATTGTTTTTAGAATGAGATTTTTGTAAGTTTGTTGTCACTGGTGTTTTTCAACCAACCTCTAATCACTATATAATATTCAAGTGACACTAGGAGTATGTACAGGGAGACAGTCTGTCACGGCTTGAGATCACTTCAGCCTTGACCCTGGAGCCTTTGCACTAAATTTCTTTCATCTGTGAAGTGTGACTGATAAAATCACCTGCCAGGGAGGGTGGAGACCACCCTTGTCATTACTCCCAGATGAAATCAAAGTGCTGTTGCTCTTTCTCCTATCCCACTCCCCTCTCTACTTCCAGAAGCAACAACACTATATAGTCTTTTTTAAAATGAGGGATCAAAGTAAAAGTTTTTATGTTTGCTTATTTTTCATGGCTTTTTTTTTTTTTCAGTGCTGGGAATCGAACTCAGGGCTAAATCCCCAGCCCCGTCTTTGTTTATTTTTTAATGCTCAGGAACAAACTCAAAACCTCGAGCATCCTAGGTGGGTGCCCTACTGTTGAGCTACATCTTCAGCCTTAAATAGACTCTTCTCTAATTTTCCTTGTGTTTTTTTTTTAACATAACATTGTATTATAGACATTTTAAGTAGTATAGATTTTCTCATTTTTTCAACAGCTGTACAGTATTTATTAATACTCAGCTATAAATCAATTAACCATTCCCTTACTGATCATTCCACCTTTCTTGTAAGATAAACAGTGTGACAGTAGACGTCCCTGTAGAATCATCTTTGGTGGGAACAGGAGAGTTTGAGAACTCTGTGTGGGATAAAATCCTAGAAGTCAAATTCGATTCCTAGCACCAAAAAAAAAAAATCCTGGAAGTGAAGCTGCCAGGCAGAAGGGCGTGTGCACTTCGAAGGTCACAGGTCCAGGTCCTACTACGCTGCCCTCCGGCCAGGCTGCCCCCACGTGAGGCCACTGACCTGCAGGTGTGAGCATCCCGCCCCAGGCACATACGGTCATTTGTGGAATCGGTGCTAATAAGACACGTGGAAAATGTTATCTCAGTGTTTTAATTTGCAGTTGTCTGATCACTGGTAAAGCTGCCTATCTGTTTCATGTTTGTTGGCTATGAGATTTCCAGCATTCTTCTACAGAGGATACTTACGGGCAGCTATCAGGTTGGAAATGGACCTGAGGCCTTGTTTTGAAGTTGAGCTCATGAAAGATGAGGAAAGATAAGGAAAAATGAGGAAATTTTGATAATCTGCCTCAAACAGCGGGAGGGCAGCTGATGGCAGTTGTGAGCCTTCTAAATGTGTTTTCCACCCAAGCTGTCCGCTGGTTCCAGCAGTACTGGATTTATTGGCCACTTGCATTTCTTTGGGGAATTACATGTTCATACTATTTACCCATTTAGTAGTTTTTTCTTATGGATTTTCAGTTAGTTTGTGTATTATTTGTGTTGTATTTATGGTTTAAGTATTTTCTTCTGGGTGTCACTTGACTTTTAATTCTGCCCCAGAAAAGTTTTTAGGTTCTGGGGTAGTCACGAAAATGCAAACAAAACCAAATGAAAACAGACAGTAAGGGAGACTTGCATTCTACCTGGGTATTTGGTGATTAAAAAAAAAATACTGTCAATTTTTTATTATAATAATAGCATCATATTTATATATTAAAAAATTATCCTTTAGCAATACAAACTGTCATTCTCCTGTACCCAAAGATCGCTAGTGACATATAAGCTGTTGAACAGAGTTGGGTTTCTGGATGACCAGCCTGGGGACACAGGGGACCGCAGGGTCCCACAGCAAGAGAGTGTTAAAGCACTCAGTATGGGATTTGAACTTGCATTAGGTGATTTGAAGAAAGAGTCAAAGAAGTGGGCTTTGCTCAGGATTGAATATTTTTAAGAAGTGGGAAGTATTCTGTGATGGGTAATTCAGTAATTCTCATTTTAAAGGTAAGAAGAACAGAGGAAGGTTAAACTGTTATCAGTCAAATGAAAATATAATCTCCGAAAGGAATTTTTATTTGGGAATAAACAAAGAGTAGGTCTGCAATCCGGGAAGCACGTTGTTCACAGGCTGGGGTAGGCTGTGGTATGTCAGAGGGACAAAGGAAAGTTTGGAGTTTTATTGAGGAAAGAGAAAAGTTCCATGAGAGAATTTATATGTATTTTTTGTTTCCTGCAACAGTGGATCAAACTCAAGACCTTCTCACTGAGCTACATTCCCAACCCTTTTTATTATTATTTTGAGACAGGGTCGGGCTAAGTCACCAAACTGCCTTGGCTGGGCTCAAATTTGCATCCCTCCCTCAGTCTACTAGAGTGCTGGGATTCCAGGCACGTGTCACCACACTCTAGGTGTTTATTTGGGGGGAGGGGGTTGCTGGGGATCCAACTCAGGGCCTTAGGCTAGCAAGCACTCTCTCACTGAGCTAAATCCCCAATCCCTCTAAGGTGTTTTGAAAGAAACTCATTGGCGCTTGGCTTGCGGCCTTAGAGGAGAGCTGACAAGCGGCTGCAAGTGGCTACAGTCACTAGGTAAAACAATTTTTCAAGTCAGATCTGGTTGTTTCAAAGTAGTTGCTAAGAAAAAGTAGTCTTAATGTTATGGCAGGTTCCTTCATTGGGCAGGTTGCTTCAACTGTCTTAGGAGACAGTTCTTGGTAGTAGCGCATGAACTGCATGTTTTTCCTCTGTGGGCTCTGGACTCCATGTTAGTGGGGTGTGACAGGAATGACTCCGTTTTGTATAATAATTTTCACACTGTGATTGGTAAAGCAGTCACTCCTTTCAGCCATCTTTAGGGATCCTTGGCCAGTTCTGTGGGTTGGACGTTCATGTCTTTACCTGTATTCAGACATGATCATGGAGGGGTCCTGTCTTTGTGTCCGTTCATCTTAGTTACTTTTCTTTCATAGCTGGGACAAAATACCTGACACCCAAAGTTAAGGGAGGAAGGGTTTATTTGGGTCACAGTTTGTAGAGATTTCAGTTCATAATCAGCTGGATCCAAGGCAGGGTGGCATGGCAGGCAGAAGGCAGCAAGGCAAGCAAGGGAAGCAAAAAAGGGGAATAGACAAGCCTCTTTCTGTCCCTGATATCCAGGCTGCTGGGATTAGGGCGGTGCCAAACCAATCAGTGGATCGATTTAGTAACCACACGCCCTTAATCCCAGCATCACACACTCTAGATCCAGCCACCTCTTACCGCATGAGGCTTTGGGGGCACATCCAGACACAAACCATAACAGCGTCCCTCACAGCCGCAGAGTGGCCCGGCGTGGTGTCAGTGGCTTATGAAATCATTATGCTCAGTAGCAGAGCACTAATCCTCACTGGGACAGGTCAGTTCGTGGCTGTCAGGGTTTACTTTTCTCTTTTTCAGTGTTGAGCTTTATGGATAAAACAAGGTGGACCCTGGAATTTGCTTTAAAAATAATGTCTCAGTTGGTTTTCTGCAGACTAAGTTCTTTTAAAAAGAAGAAATTAGCTTATTTGGCTCACCATTCTGGCCTGTGACAATGGTCTTCTTGCTGGCAGGGTCCTGAGGTGGCACAGGGCATCCCCTGGCAGGAGACGGAGCACATGTGTGTGTGTGTGTGTGTGTGTGTGTGTGTGTCTGTCTGTCTGTCTTCTGGTCTTCTTCTCAGAAAGCCACCAGTATTCAACTGTAGGCCCCAGCCTGATGACATTATTCATCCTGAACTACCTCCAAAGACCCCGCCTCTGAGCACCATAGTCAGATTGTTTCCACCCCTTCACCCCTCACAGTGGGGATTCAACTCCAGTGTGCGCTTTCACCCCTCACAGTGGGGATTCAACTCCAGTGTGCGCTTCGGAGGGATAAACCTTATTCAAGCTGTAGCAATAACAGAAGGGATGGGGGAAGGTGAAACTGGATTGGTCATGGGTTGACCATCATTGAAGATGGGTACATAGGGGCTCATAACATTGTCTTCTGTGTGTTATATTTGAAATATTCCAAAAGAAAAAAATTAGAATAAATAATTATCCAAATGAACCATCAGATATAGAGTTTGGTCATGGAACTTGGAGCTGTGTTTATATTTCCAAGTCTGTTGAGATAATCTTTTTTTTTTTTTTTTTTTTAGACAGGGTCTTGCTTTGTAATTCAGGCTGGCTTTGAAGCAGCTATGTAGCTGGGCTTTCCTGGAACTTGTGGAAACCCTCCTGCCTCAGCCTCCTGAGTGCTGGGATTACAGATGCATCACCCTGCTAGACTGGCCTAGTGTTAATGGAGCCTACTGTAGATTCTCCCTGGCAAGACTGTTGCCCCCTTCATGAGGGTCTGCCTGCTCACATCCACCCCAAAGACTGCAAGGGGGCTTGGCTGTCACAGAATGGACCGTTCTTGGCACTTGGCCATAGACTATGGCCAGCCAACTGCTGAGTTATTACTCAGTCCTCACAAGGACTTTTTCTTGCATCATTTTGTTTTCCAGAATTCCCTTCTCCGAGTTTGAACTCAAGTACTCGAGTGATCACAATGGGTCAAAATGTGTCTCTGTTTTGTTCCCACAAGAACAAATCGCTGCAGATCACCTACTCATTGTTTTTGCATAAGAAACACCTGCAAACCAAGCAAGGACAAGGCGAAACTGTGATTTTTACCCTAACAATCTCCAAAGCCAATGACTCAGGCCCTTACAAATGCAAAGCTGAAGTTTCCAACTGTTCAAAATACAGTCCCAGTTTCTACTTCACGGCTGATGGTAAGTAGACCACTTGCCACGTGGGGACCCTGTGATTTGTGAGATTCTTTCCTGTCGTACAAAGGGCTCTCTGTGCCACTTGCACATACTCACTCAAGAGCCTGGTATGTGTCAGCTCTTGTCCCTGTGATCAAATACCCAAGAAAACAACTTGAAGGAAAGGAATGATTTATTTTAGCTCGAAAGTGTCAAAAGTTTCAGTCCATGGTTGCTGCGTCTGTTGTTTTTGGTCCCTTGGAGAGGCAGAAGCATCTTGGCAGAAGGGTGTGGCAGAAGAAAGCTGCTTCCCTCGCGGCAGCCCGGAAGCAGAGAGAGAGCGAGAGAAAGAGATGGAGAAGGAGTTAGGGACAAGACACAATCTTCAAAGTCATCCCCAGTGACCTGCCTCCTGCCCTGGGCCCCAGCTTCCGTTTCCATTACCTCCCGAGTATGCCATCAATGATGCCATCAGTGGATGAAGTGCTGATGCAGGGGGAGCTCTCATGAGCTGGTCACCGACCCAGAGATCACAGGAGACTTTGGGGGGACATTTGAGATCGAAATCATAACAAACCTGGAAAGTTTGTTACTGAGACCTTTATTTTAATAATTCCATTTCATTTCATCTTTCAAAGACTTTTCGACTATTTCAGATCACAGTCTTAGATCTTTAGGCAAAACTCAAAAATCTCAAGAGTAAAATCGTTGAAGTCTTTTCTAGATGCTTTATTGTACGGTTCCCATCCTGTGGACAAAAACATGACTTTTCCCCCGTAGAGTTAATGAAGAAATCTTGGCTTCAGTGTTTGGCCCCATGGCAAGAGTCATTGTAAACCCAGCCTTTTCCAACCCTCTTCCCCTCGCAATCAGCTGTCTCCTTGCCCAGCGTTCTTCCTGCCCAAACACATCTTATTAATTCTGTACTTTTCTCTGCTATCTCCCCCCATCAAAGTGTCTGATAGCCCAACATCAATGGCCTCATCTGTGAAGGTGACCTTGATAATGGGCCCTTGTGAGACAGAGAGAGGGAACACGTGTACATTACACCTGTGGTCTTGTAAATTTATGGCCATCACTTTCTGTTTTTGTATTTTTTGGGGGGGTTGAGACAGGGTTTCGCTGTGTAGTTCAGGCTGGTCTTGAACTCACTATGTAGCCCAGACTGGCCTCAAACTAGTGGCAATCCTCCTGCCTCAGCCTCCCAAGTACTGGGATTACAAGCGTGCGCCACCACGCGGGACTGGACCATCACTTTCTGACCAACTCTGAGTGATTCTCCATGTCTGTCCTATCCAGTTTGGTAGCCACTAAGCTTATGTCACTATTTAAATTTAAATTCAAATTAATTAAAATTAGTGAAGCAAAAAGTTCCATTCCATGGTCTATCTTTCTGGTTTTTTGGAGAGCTGAAACTCACTGCAGTTTCCTTTCCCAGATCATCTTGACTTTGTGAGGCCCTTAACCAGTTCACCAACTCAGAGAAGTCCACAACTTTCCAGTCACTTTAGATATCAATCCTTGGCCCAGTTCCGACCTTCCCATCACAGAGAAGCCCATGCTCTCTGCTTCCTCACTAATGTTTTGGTTCCCTTTGGTGAAAATGACTGTGGTAGAATTCCCTTTCACTGCAAGACGTTCTACTGGTTCTAGTCTCAAAGTTGCCCTCTGTGGCTGCCACCTCCGAGTGCCATTTTGTCAAGAATATTGTCATAGGGATTCCTGCTCAGGAGAACGAGGGAGCAAGGAGATTATAAATTATTTTCTTTGAATTTACTTTATTTTGGTCCTCTTTATTGATTCTGTGCCAAACTGATAGTTTCAAAAAAAAAATCGTGGATTCTGGAATCAGTCCCAATTGTGCTATTTTTATTTTGAAATAGAGTCCCATTAAGTCCTTAAATTGTCCAGGCTGGGCTCAAACTTGTGATTGTCCTGCCTCAGCCTCCCAGAGTCCCGGGTTACAGACCACCACACCTGGCAGGGGCAGGTTTCTTAAGCCTTCTGGTTTATCCTTGGAATAGGCAGCTACTCTAAACCTGCAGTACTGTTGTGACAGTCAAATTAGACCACGTGAGTAGCATGCCTGGCACATCAGAGATACTGAGTGCCTGCCTTTGCTCTCCCATGACTCTGTTTTATTATCATAAACCAGATAGCTGGATTCCCCACAAAATAGCATCTGACTTGACAGAGCACTTCCTGTTGAGTATTTCTGCTGAGCCCACTTAGCAGGGTTACTTCTGCTTTTTTGGAGGAAGTACAAGATAAGTAGGCAACTGAATTCTATGAAGGGAAATACAGTTAGACAAAAATGATATTTCTGGGTTGAGAATAAAAGCATTTTATTCTCTTAAACTCACATTTGGTATTTTGGGTAATTTCACAGTCATGTTCATGATCAGGAACAGGCACGTGTGACTTCTGCGAAGGGCACCTCCGTCCCTCAAAGCAGGGAGATGGCTCCACCCCTTGGCTCTCTCTACACTTGGTCAGGCCACACTGCCTGGGTCACCCTGGCACCCACCGGCCCTGCCTGGCCCACTGTGAGCTTCTTGACTTCCCTGGAAGGGGATGTTCATCTTTGGGCCCACAGCGTGGGGAAGAGTAGGGGCTCAGCCCACATTTGTGACTGAGTGAGTGCTGCTGTGGGGATATTGTGATATTGTTTGAGTGTTTCCCAAAAGGTCAAGAAGCTTGGCGCTCGATGGAATGGTATTGGGATGTGGTAGATCTTTATCTTTTTTTGTTTTTCCCCAATAGTGGAATTGAACCAGGGTTGTCCCGTTGAGCTAATCACAGGATGGCTACACTTGAACTTGTGATCCTCCTGCCTCAGCCTTCAGGAATGCTGAGATTACGGATGTGTGCTGCCACGCCTGGCCGAGGTGGTGAATCTTTAAGAGGCAGGACTTAGTGCAAGGTGATGAGGTGACAGGGCACCATCCTCCCAAGCAATGAATGTAGTTCTGGCAGAACTGAGTTCTTGTAAGAGCAGGTGACTATGAAAGAGCCAGCCTGGTCCTGCCTCTGCTTCCTTGCACACATGTGTGGCCTTTCTGCATGCTGCCATCTCCCTTTCTGCTTCTCCTCCATACTGTGTAATACGGCCAGAGGGGCCCTCACTGGAAACCACAGTGTCTGGACTTTCTAGACACCAGAATCATGAGCCGAACAAACTTCCCTTCTGTGTGCATTACTCAGCAGCAGCTATTTTGTTAGAGCAGCGCAGAAAGGATCTAAGGTGGAACCCAGTCTGCTTATTCCCTCAAGGGGCACTTTCATCCATCTAGACCTAGGTGCTGCCAGGTGCCGAATAGTCAGGTCAGTGAAACAGGAAGAGGACAACATGCAGCCGGACACTGCATTGTGCTCAACAGCTCGCCCCTCAATTATCCTTTCTTTCCTGCATTCTTTCAAGAGATTCTGGATTTGCTTCCAGAAACTGCAGCTGCTACTGTACCCTCTGCTTTGGCCACCTGCTCCAAATGCAGAGTCCCCCTGGTGGGGTCCACACATACCTTGTTGGAGTTGCTCTCTGCCCTAAAGGAATACAGGAAGCCTAACAACTGGGCAGAAAGGGACTTGTCATGCAACGTACCGATTCAGCCCTGCTTTCTGCCCTGCCCTTCCTTTTGCATTGCTCTGGAGGGTGTTAGGTCCAGGTTTTCTTTGCTTTTGCATTTTTTATTGACTTTTTTTTTTCTGCTACTGGAGATCAAACTCGGGGTGCTCTACCACTGAGCTCTTTCCCCAGCCTTTTTCATTTTTTATTTTGAGACAGCTCTCCCTAAATTTCCCAGGCTGGCCTTAGACTTGCAATCCTCCTGCTTCGGCCTCCTAAGTAGCTAGAATTACGGGCATGGACAACCACACCTAGACATGTTGTATTGACTTCTAATACCTGTACCTGCTGTCTTTGCTGTCTACTGCCCTCCTGCTAACCTCTGATGAATGTGGACTTCTGCCAGCAACTCTTTTGGCTTGGCGCAAAAAGGACTCTTTACCATGCCTATGTTTGGGGGCCTGTGCCTTCCCATAGGCCGAGGAGTCTAGGGGGCCATAGAGATGTGCCCACTCAGACCCTATAGCCCACTTTTCCACTCCACAGCATGGATACCCAGATCCCAATTCACTCCCTAGTCAGTCGGAGCACATGTCCAGGGCCTGCATGAGTCTCCTCCCTAGCTGTCCCCATGAAGTAGGCATGGTGGGGGATGAGGACTCCCGGACTGGAGTCAGGGAGCTGTTACGACATTTGGCTGTGCGGGCTGTGGGTCCGTGTACATGGGCAGCCCCTAAGACTGCAGGTGAGAGCAGGTGGAAAGGTGGACAGGCTGGGACTGGGGTTGTGTATTAGTTAGCTTTTAGTTGCTGGGACAAAATATCTGCCATATATAACTTCAAGGAGGAAGGGTTTAAGGGTTTGTTTTAGTTCATGGATTCAGTTGCTGGTTGGCTGATTCCAAGGCAGGAACATGGCAGAAGGAAACCTGCTCACCTCATGGCAGCCAGGAAACAGAGAGGGTGAGAGGAGCAGAAAGAAAGGCAGAGCCGGAGGACAAGAATATACCTCCCAGCTTTTGCCCTTTGTGGCCTACTTCCTCCAACCAGGCCCATTCCTAAGAGCGCCTTCAACTAGGAACCCATCCACAGATAAATCCACTGAGGAAGTTACCGCCCCCATGATCCAATCACTTTCCAAAAGCTTGACCTCTGAACACGGAAGCCTTTTGGGGACATTTTTGATCCAAACTGTTAACAGAATGACTCTCTCCATGCCACCATGCCCTGGTACAGAGCTCTGAAGAGGCTGAGAATTCCGGATTGAAACCTGACTTTTCAGGTACACTTGTCAAGGCGAGAGAAGGGTAGAACAGAAGAAAGCGTGCTTGGGTACTGAACACTTTGCCAGCCACACCTCTGGAGAACAGAGCTGGAACACTGGTCTCCAGGAAGTTCCATTCAAGGAGGCAGCCCACTGGAGTCAGGCATTTAGCTACAAGTCATAGCTGTTCTGGCTACTACCTGTGTGACCTTAGGAAATGCACTTACCCTCACTAAGTCCTTCTCTCCTGCCTGTAAAATGGGAGTGGTACCAATGAGACAAATAAGGCTACGCATATGAAGTGCTTAACTCAGGATCTGGCATTTAACTAGCACTTAATAAATAGTAGCGTTTGAGTGATGCAGATCACATCAGTGTGAGTAAGGACTTTGCCCAAGAAACACGTAAGCCTTTCTGATGCTTGTAATCTTGGCAGTGCTCTCAGTAAGCAATCTGGTAAGTGCTGCACTGCCTTCTGCTGCCTCCTCTGACACCTTGTGGAAGATTTACTTGTGATATTAAGAACCTCACAGACAGGGCTGGGCATTTAGCTCAGCGGCTAAGTGCTTGCCTAGCAAGTGCAAGGCCCTGAGTTCAATTCCTGGCACTACCCCAAAAAAGAACCTCACAGACTAGCAAGTTAACCCTCATGAGTGCTCGTGTCTATCCTGGTTCAGAACTGGGCGCAGAGTGGGTCGGCTAATTCAGAGATGGCTCCGATTAGCCTTTCGAGAACACTGGCCAGGTCCGTGTCATTGGAGAGCTATGCAGTGACCATTGCATGTCTTCTTCCAGATGGAGACAGCTGTCCTTCATGCCTGTTGCTGATACTGATCCCAGTGTTGTTTTTGGTGTTACTGGTAACAGTCCTACTGCTGGTTTGTTTGATACCAAAGTACAAAGCAAGTATGTTCCTCGCTGCTATCTTCCCATGGGCTTGGGACACAACGGCAGGGCAGCGTGTGAAGAGGAGGGAAAGGGAATCAGAAATGTGATGGGGGGAGACTGAAAAGAGGGACATGAGACAGACTTCCCGGATGGCCAGCACACGGGACAGTCCTTGGGCCCCGGTGACAGCCTTTCCTGATGTGGGCCGCCCGCGGGACTGCTTCAGGGTGTGCAGCCGGTGTGGTCACCCAGCCCCTGCCCAGGAGAGTCCCAGGCTTGCTTAATGCTCAGCCGCCATCAACCTGAAATGCTTAGTAACTTTTGTATTTTTTAAAATTGTTTTTAAACAACGGTAAAGTATGCAGAACATGATATTTGCCATTTGAACCATTTTACTTTTTTTTTTCTTCTTTGTGGTACCGGGGCTTGAAGGCTTATGGATGTGCTAAACGGGTGCTCTACAACTAAGCTACAACGCTATCGCCCAATTTGGGGCGGTACTGGGGATTGAACCAAGGGCCTTCACATTGAGCTACATTCCCAGCTCTTTTTAAACCATTTTTTTTTGGTGGGGGTGCTGGGGATCACACTCAGGGGCTTGGGTTGGCTAGACTAGTGCTCTACTACTGAGCTAAATCCCCAACCCCCAAAACATTTTTTGAGACAGGTTCAATCCTCGGTGCGCGTATTCCAACTTCTACATCTCATACATCTAAACGATATCTCCCCTTCCTATAGAAAACTCAGGTTCTTGTAGAAGTTGTCTTAATATTCTTGATTACAGCTGACACAGAACTCAGCTGGATCACCGACTGTCTCCTGAAGATATTTTTTGTTTTTTTTTTTTCCTTTTGGTGCCGGGGATCAAACTCAGGGCCTTGTGCCTGCTAGGGAAGCACTCGAACCACTGAGCTAAATCCCCAGCCCCTGAAGATGTTATAAAGCTTTTACAGATTACTCTCTTTAGGAAGGAAAGAAACCACACCTGACTGTTTGCCACCTTCCTCAAAGGCCCAGGGCGGGAGGGGCGCTGCTTGGACAGCAGGCATTTCAGACAGATCTGTGGTCTGCCCCCATTAGGCAACAGTTTAGTCACTGGAGCAGGTCGCCCTGTCAGAACTTTGGGGCTTCTGCTGATTGGCAGAGGAGACAGAGAACATGTGTCTGAATTGGTTTAAGGTAATGATTTTATACCAACTTCTGTAGGAAAAGCTATGCGAGAGAATACGCATAAGAGGCCTGGAGATACACCTACAGAAGGTGAAGTGTACGAAAATGTCTGTAAAGATCAAGCAGGTGAGAGAACAATGGTGGCTCTTTGCATAGGTTTGGTTGGTTGGTTTGGGGCTCTTGTCTTTTTAAGTTCACGGAGAACCGAAGGAACAGAGTAGAAGGTCTCCCTCCTGTCCGATGTCCTCTCTCACTCCCAGGGCCAGGACCAGTGTTTGGATCCTCCCACAGACATTC